>CAUYUJ010015448.1:52500-102500 GCA_963575745.1 Prorocentrum cordatum
GTCTTGGGGGCCTTCTTGGGCCACTTTGGGGCCCTCTTGGAAGCCTCTTGGGCAGTCTTGGGGCGGCCTTGGGGGCCTCTAAGGCCGTCTGGGACCTTGGGAAGCCGAAAAGGCGAAAACGCCAAAATCCTCCAAAAGCCAAAATCCTGCAAAATCCTGCAAACGCCAAATCAATGATTCTGGCCCCTTCGGGCCCTATTGGGAGGCGTCTTGGTGGCCTCTTTGGGCGTCTTGGAGGCCCCTGGGGCCGTCTGTTGGCCACCTTGAGCGTGGAACGATCGTTCGGCGACTCGGGGCCTCCTTGGACGGTCTTGGGGGCGTCTTTGCCCTCTTGGCCCCTCTTAGGGCCCTCTTGGGCCCGAAAAAATCATGCGACAGACCGGGCCGCGCCCCAAGAGATTTGGGCCGAGGGGCTCCGAACCCCATGATAACTCTTCAGGAGTGACGGCTGAGGCTTCGAGGGGTAGTGAAAGGACGAGAGGACACGCCCACTCTGTGCCCAGAGGTAGGTGGCGGACACAGATGCACTCAGGTAGAGATTGATTGTCAGGCCCTGGCCCGAGAGTGCGCCCCAGCCCGAGAATGTACGCATATTCGTGCCGATCTGCCGTTCTTACAGTGCAAGTGGAATCCGCGACAGCAGATGTCATCGCGGCCGTCGTCGTCGCAGGAGGGGTACTCGGTGGACTTCGATTCGCGCGCGCCAGCGCTTCCTGGCAAGAAGAAGGGAGAGCGGCGCGACTAATTTGGCGAATGTTTCAAACAAAGGACTCCGAATTAGCCGGTTTTTTGGTCGAGATTGTAGAAACTATTGCAAGAAGAGTGATCGCGAGAATTGCAGCTTGAGTATGTCAGCGACAAAGCAATAAGGGATACCGGTCAAACAAAAGGAGGGGTCACCCCAATCAACCCATCAAGTTGAGAGGATCTTGGAAAGTGTATTGGGGGCCCTTCTGAGAGCTTTTGGATCTTCCTTGAGCTTCTCAGGTTCTCTTAGGCAGCATGTTGGGCTTTCTTTGGGGCCAGTCTACAGTCATTCGGCCCAGCAGGAAGCGGTGTAAATCAGAGCCCCCCATGGTAGCTAGAACAAATCTGTTCTCGGGGTCTTCGCGGGGAGTGGTTTTGCTGTCCTCCGGGTGCAGAATGGATGCTTTTCTCGTAACGAAAGGTTGTTTGACTGCTTGACTCACTGACTGCCTGACTGAACTCGTCAGACACGTCCGGTGTCAGTGTTATCCCCTGTTGGTAAGCATCTGTTTGCGTTGTGGTCCCAGGCGGGCGGATATTTGGGTTGCATGTTTCATGCAGGCGTTTGTGTGTATGTCTGTGTGCTTGTGTGTGCGCGTGTGTTTGTTTTTGTGTTGGTGTGTGTGTGCGCGTGTGTGTGTGTGTGTGTGCGTGCATGCGCGCGCGTGTGTGTGTGGTGTATATGTGTGCGTGGGTGTGTAGGTGTGTGGGTGTGTGGGTGTGTGTGGGTGTGTGGGTGTGAGGGTGAGTGCGTGTGTGTATGCCCGCAAACGCAGTCATTCTGCCTAGCCGCCAACGTAACAAGTGTGTGTGTGTGTGTGTGTGTGCGCGCGTGCGCGTGCGCGTGCGCGTGCGGGTGCGCGTCGTGTGCGTCACGTGCGTCGTGTGCGGCGTGTGCGTCGTGTGCGTCGTGTGCGTCGTGTGCGTCGTGTACGTCGTGTGCGCCGTCTGCGTCGTGTGCGTCGTGTGCGTCGTGTGCGTCGTGCGCGTGCGCGTGTGCGTCGTGCGCGTGCGCGTGTGCGTGTGCGTGTGCGTGTGCGTGTGCGTGTGCGTGTGCGTGTGCGTGTGCGTGTGCGTGTGCGTGCGTGCGTGCGCCGCGTGCGTGTGCGTATGCGAGTGCGTGTGCGTGTGCGCGTGCGTGTGCGTGTGCGCGTGCGTGTGCGTGTGCGCGTGCGTGTGCGTGTGCGCGTGCGCGTGCGTGTGCGTGTGCGTGTGTGTGTGTGCGTGTGCGTGTGTGTGTATGTGCGTGGGCGTGTGCGTGTCTGTGTCCGTGTGCTTGTGCGTGTACGTGTTCGTGTGCGTGTGCGCGCGTGTGTGCGCGTGTGCGCGTGTGCGCGTGTGTGTGTGTGTGTGTGTGTGTGTGTGTGTGTGTGTTGTGCGTGCGTGCGTGCGTGCGTGCGTGCGTGCGTGCGTGCGTGCGTGCGTGCGTATGTGCGTGTGCGTGTGCGTGCGCGTGTGCGCGTGCGTGCGCGGGTGTGTGTGTGTATATATATATATATATATATATGTTTGTGCGTGCGTGCGTGCGTGCGTGCGGGCGGGCGGGCGGGCGTGTGTGTGTGTGTGTGTGTGTGTGTGTGTGTGTCTGTGTGTCTGTGTGTCTGTGTGTCTGTGTGCCTGTGTGAGAGTGGACCCGTCGGTGGCAGTTTTAGACAGATTAGTGAGAATATGATGATCGGTGGTGGCATTTGTTGTTTGATGGGTGAGGGCGTGTTGTTTGCAGTTTGTCGGTATGCGACGGTGGAAGTCTTAGGCGGGTGAGCATACATATGACGGGGGACCGGGATCAGGGGCTTCCAGACCGCTGCCCCGACAGGCGATTCTGGGGCCAGGGACCAGGTCGAAATTCGAGGAGCCTCGGGGGCCGCCCTTAACGGCAGAGGACCGCCTCCAGGCGGTTTCCGAGGCGCCCCGCGGTGGGGCTCCCTGGGTAGGGCGCATGGTTGCACAGAGCGGCGGGAGCTGGGGGGCCAAGGGGCACCCGCGAAATGCCCAAGCTGAGGCGCCTTCGGGGCTTGGTCGAGGGGGGCACGAGAACCATGACCCAGATGGCGCGGGATCTTGTCGATGTCGATCCTCGTCATGGTCCATGCTGGCCGTCGCCCATTCGCGAGGATGGTCCACGAATGGACGCTGACCAAGATCGACGGTGACGGCACGACGTTTCCGCGCTCGGTCTTGGTCACGGTCCCCGTTCTCATCGCCGTCATTTGGGGTCTGGGGCCCTCTGGGGCGCGCTCTGGGGCTGGCTCCCTGGGGGCGTTCCTGTTCAGGCACGCGCAGATGTGGGTATGGGTAAGGGGGAGGGCTTCTTAGAAGCACCCCTGCTTCTTAGAAGGCGCGGGCCTTACCTATAGATGCAAGGCCGGCGCCTTTTACGAACCGGCGCCTTTTACGAAGCAGCCTCTTTCTACGAGATTTCCCCCTCCGCCTACCCGCCTTATGCGCGCTGCCATCCTGAGGCCTGTTCGGCCCATCGTGGGATTCCTCGGGGCCTCGTGCAGCCATGTCGGTGGATCTGGGGTCCGCCCGGGCGCTGTGGGGCTGTCTCGGGGAGAGAGCGGCCCACCCAAGACGGCCCAAGGGACCTCCAGGGGTCCTCTCGGGGCCCCCTTGCTATGAGGAAAACCCTAGAGGCCTCGCGCGGCGTGCCATAGCTGTCTTATCTAGCTCGCGCATCCGACCCGTCAGATTTTAGACGATGTTCGCGCGACGATGTTCTGACGTAAGTCGCAAGTCCGACGTGAATCTGACACATCCGACGCAATACGATGTGAACTTGACGTAAATCCGACGTGGATCCGACGTGAATTGGGTCCAAGGTTGCCGCGCGAGACCTCCAGGATTTTCCTAATAACTCTTGAGCCGCTCCGCGGGACCCCAGGATCTATCTTGAGGACCATTCGGGCTACCCTGATGCGAGGAATGCAAGACCTCCAATGGTGGACTGTTGAACCCCAGCGCGCGATGCGCGCATGGTTCTAGTGATGATGTGTTGCGTGATATGCTTAGGCAGGTGGGTGAGAATCTGGTGTTTGCAGTTATATGCTTGCTACGGGTTGTTAAGGACGTCGGTGGCAGTTTTAGGCTGGTGAACAAAGACAAGCTGGGTGGCAGTTTCAGGCGTGTAGGTTATCAGGCTACTTGGGCTGACGTGTGGAGTGAGTGCATTAGGAATCGCGGGCTGCAGGTTTTGGAGGGCGGGTCCCGAAAGTTTGGTGCCGTTTTGTTTGCCGTTCTGGTCGCGCGTCTGGCGCGGCGTTGTGCCTGTATACAAGCTCGCCACTTGGCCAGGGCCTTGATCTTGCGGTGGCGAGGGGGGAGCTGCGCGGTGATTCAAGACATATGGCCCCATAGAGGGCAGATCTGAGAGAGAGAGTCGGGGGGCCACCTTTGAGCCAAGTTGGGGGAATGCTACACGCTTCGCGTAACCCCACCAGCCCTAACCTTCCGTTACATTCTCCAGATCCGCGGCTATCGGCTGCACTCCCCTTTTCCTCGTCGCCACGTGCTGCCATCCGCGGCGATCGTCTGCTTGCTCCCCATCTCTTCACTCTGTCCGCGGCTATCGGCTGCTTACCCCCCCCTTCTCGTCGCCACAGGATGCAACTTCCGAAGAAGGATGAGTTGCTGTGGGCCCCTGGGCCATCGGGTCACTTCCAGGCGGCCACTCCTGTCGACTGATTGCGACAGGTCTTGTTTCACCGATGCAGTGGGCCAATTGGGTGGACTGTTGTTACCTTTTGGGGCTGAGGTACCCCCCACCACCGAGATAGTTCCTACGTTAGCGTGGGCCTTTAGCCCGTTCGGCCGGCTGAAATAACCCCGTCGTCGGTTTGCCGCTGCGTCGGCCCGTGTTCTTCCGAGACGGCTCGCTCAAGGCGCCTCGCCCTCCCTCGGCTTTCTACATTCCTGTTGCCCGCGGCGTACGCGGGCCGGGACACACCGGGCGCTGGCCTCGGCCATGTCTGGGCCCATCCTTTGGAGTCGGCAACATGCAGTGGCTCCCCCGTCGTCGTTATCGTGACGGCGGCTTCCGCACCCCCCTTGCACATTGGCGTGGTGACAGTACGGTCAGCCTTGTCGGCATTGGCAGATAAGGACGTCGGTCAGGCACCATTCTGGCGCTCGTGCGAGACGTCGGCTGCAGTCACAGGAGTGCCTTCGAAATGCACAAGCCGCACACCGCCCTCGTACCAGGGTTCTCGTGGTCGCTTCCATGGTGGTCGATTTTTACCAGACTTAGGCCCGCACTCCCCTCAGATGCGTGCAGGCTGACCGACGTTCAAGTGAGTGAGTGGTTTGGCCCCGTTCTCCTGGCAGTCCGGCTCCACCTGCGGGTCCGACCCCTTTTTTGCTCCCGCCCCCCTCGCTGGCACACGTTCAGCGGCCGGTTGGTGGCCTTATCGTTGGCAGATGCTCAGCGTTTCTTTTGCTGCTGGCACACGCTCAGCTGCTTCTCGGCCGGCTCAGTGCTGCGCCGTTAATTATTTGCTTCCCGCGCGCTGTGTCCCAGCCTCGTTCTTACCGCCCTCTGGACTTTTCCTTGCGGGCCGCGAATCAAAAAAGTAACCCCACCAGCCCATCCAGAAACGATGCTCAGTGAGCAGCACAAAGAGGAAGGGTCCCCCAGTGGAGGCCTCTTGGAGCGTCGTGGGTTGCCTCTTGGCGGCCCCAGGCGCCTCTTGGAGCGTCTCGGGTGCCTCGGGGAGCTTTTTGGGGCCTCTCGGGTGCCTCTTGGGAGCCTCTTGGAGGCCTTTTGGGCGCCTGTTGGAGCCTCCTGGGGCCTCCTGGGCGCCTCTTGGGGCCCTCTTGAAGCGTTTTTGGGTGCCTTGGGATCGCTCTTAGAGCCCTCTTGGGCCATCTTGGAGCCATCTTGAGGCCTCGGATGGCCATCGGAAGCGAAAAGGCGAGAAAGCCAAACACATTGATCTTCCGATGGTTTTGGAAGGCTGTTGGCCTCTTCGGGGCCTCCTGGGGGAGCTCTCTGGCCACTTGGAGCTGTCTTGGAGCGCTTTGGGGGCCTCTTGGAGCATCGTGGGAGCCATCTTGAGGCATCTTGGGATCTCTTGAGGCATCTTGGAGGTCATCTTGGGCTCTCCCAGGCGCTCTTGGAGTCATCTTAAGCAGTGCCCCCACCTTCAGGAGGCCAACATGTGGCCCAAACCTGTTTGTAAAATCCATGATGTTGGCATTCTCGCCCAGGCCTCGTGGGGCGTCTTGGGTGCCTTTGGGGGGCCGTGTGGGGCCTCTTGGGGTCTCTTGGGAGCCTCTTGGGGGCATCCTGGGGCCCTCTTGTGGGCGTCTTGGGGCCTCCTGGCCACCTCTTCGGGCCCTCTTGGAGCACCCTTGGGCGCCGTGGGAGCGCTCTTGGGGCCATTTCGGAGGAGATCGATCAAACAAGAGGGGAGCTTAAATTACGCCCCCCCCCCACCCACCCGCAAGAGGCCAAAATGGGGCCAACACCATTGTTAAACAAATGATTCTGGTTTCCTCGTCGAGGCCGTTTTGGACGCTCCAACCCCTCGCGAACCCTCCCGTCCAGGTCCAGGGGAAGGGGCAGGGGGAGGGATAACCCCCTCCCCGAAGGGGAAGAGGGAGGGGTGGAAGAGGAAACGCCCTAAGCCACCTACGCCCAGAGGGCTGGTGGGATTCATGAAATTTCTTGGGGCAGCGCTGTATGCCACAGTGGACCATCTTGGACATTCAAGCGGGTCGCGACCCGCACCTCCCTCGTCAGTTCCCAGACCTCTGGGGAGAGGGCGGGGGGAGGAGAGAGCCCGCCCCCAAGGGAAAGAATTCAGCTTCGTTTGGAAGAGCTGGCACGCTCAACTACCTGCGCGCAGAGGGCCAGTGGGATTCTGATTGAGCAGTTGTGCCTGATTTTCCAAGGACGAGAAATCAAGCATCACTGATACCTAGTTGGATGTTCACTGCGTTTGACTTCTCGGGGTCATGTGGCCGCCTCGGGCCGTCTGACGGCGTTCTTAGGGTGTCGCGGGGGCATGCTGGAGTCAACAGTGGACCAATTAGGACCACCGCGCACCATGCCGGAGGCCACCGTGCAAGGCCCAGGCCTCGGACTTGCGGTCAGGAACTTTGGCCTAGAGTGTCGCTCGGCAGGTTCTGGCCCACCACGCCTCGGCGCGACGAGCCATCCACGTCGTGGTACCCAGGCATCAACGTCCCGAGCCTTTCCGAGCCTCCCGCCCCGCGAAGCGGAGCGACTGTCCGCTCGCATGGCACAGCGTGTCGCCGGGGCCGCCGCCGCGACACGCTGGGCAGGAGTTCCCGACCGCAGGTCCTGGGGCTTCGTCTCCGGCGCGGTTGGGCCATTGGGGTCGCGGCGGGGGTAGGGTTCGGAATTCGTCGAACACGTGGCTTCCCATCGGTTCGGAGAATCTCCTCCTCCTCCTCCTCCTCCTCCTCCTCCTCGATGGTTAGTGGGGGTAGGGGCCGGATGCCGCCACTTAGTTGGGCCACTGGGGCTGCGGCGTCGTGCCGGGGCTCCTCAGCAGCCCTCCGGCCTTCCGAGAAGCCGCTCCTCTGTCTTCGGGGCGGGCCTGGAACATCGGGAGGGGAAGGCCCGCCGCCTGCGGGAGAAGGCCTCCCGATCCTCCTGGGCAGGCCCGCCCCCTCTGCCACCGTAGGCGCGCTAACGGTGTGTTAGCTAACGGCCATGTAGGAGAACCAAATGCAGGAAGGCGTGGTCCGTGGCCGAACCACTTGTAGGCACGCGTGGCTCGTGTTTTCTGACAACTCGCTGTGTCGTTTTCGTTCGATCCATTCGCGCATATCTGAAATGTAGGAAACGGTGTTTCGTGATTTCCTACATGTTGTTTTGCGTGAGCTCGGTTTCACAAAAAGAAACACATCTTCCCAACATCGCCGTTAATTGACATCGCCGTCAGCACGCGGCCTTGGCCTGCATTCTCCCCGGGCGCTCGCCGCCGAACGGGGCAGGTCCCTCGGCCACGACGCCCCCGCGCTGTTCGCCAAGCTGGGCTGCCAGGCCGACCGCGCCTCCGCGGAGGACCTCGCTGGGTTCCTCGAGGCCCTCCCGCAGGCCGACGAGGGGAGCGGCGAGGGGCTGCCAGGCGGGCGGGGCCCTGCGCCGCCTGCGCGCAGCCCGGAGGGCCGGGGTGGACGACATCAGTGTTGGAGGGTTTCTCCGAAGGGCCTAGGCCACCCGTTCTCCTCCCTCCTCCCTCCTCCTCCTCCTCCTCCTCCTTCTCCTCCTCCTCCTCCTCCTCCTCCTCCTCCTTCTCCTCCTCCTCCTCCTCCTCCTCCTCCTCCTCGGGTCGCCTACGGCCCTTGGGGAACCCGTGCAATCAGGGTTGGATCGGCGGCGAGCGAGGAGGGGGGGAAATGAGAAGGAGATGGCCTTCTCAGAAGGCGGCGGGACTTCTCTGGAGCCCTCGCGCCTTCCGACAAGTTTTTCCCTGTCTTCGGGGAAGGCTTAGAAACCTTCGCAGAGGGACGGGGAACTTCCGAGCCATCTGAGAAGGCCTTCTTCTTTTTCACTTCCCCCCTCGCTCGCCGCCATTGGAGGCTTGCGAATGCAGCCAAGGCGCTGGAATGAGGACCGCTTTGGATTCGGCAGGGGCTCGTTGTTCCATAGGTCCTTCCACGGCTATTCCAACGCAGCCCTCCTCGTGCACCCAGGCGCTGTGGGCGCCAACAAGGGGATTCGTTCCTTATTTTTGCGTTGCTTGTTTCGGCGGCCCGACTGCGGGCGCCGACACCAGCACGAGGGGGGTGCCTTCTCGAGGGGAGAGGTGACCCCAGACTCGGGTGCTGGTGGTGCCGGGCGGGGGGGAGCCCACCGCGCCGCCGCACGCAGCAGGCGAAGCAGAGGCTTCTCCCCACGAGGGCCAGGGTGGGCGACAGCAGGGCCCCTCGGGGCTCCAGAGACGGGGGTTCAATGCAAGCGGGGGTCAGCCAGAACGCCCGATCTTGCAGGATCCTGCAGGGCCAGGGGCGCAGTGACCCGGGTTTGGGCGCAGGATCCCGCAGGATCCTGCAGGGTCCTTCGCATTGACCCGGGCTTGGGTGCAGGATCCTGCAGGATCTCGCAGGATTCCGCAAGGACTGACTGACCCGGGTCTGGATTGACCCGGGTCAGAAGATGCCCGAGTCCCCCTAGATCCGAGACGTCTCGATCCGATTCGATTCCAATCGTCTGACGGTCCGGTGCGGCCCGATGCTTGCATGGCGGTGTTGTGCATCCTGGCGCGGTCGACCCCATCCGATTCCGGCCCCGAGCTGGTGCGGCCCGATCCGACGCAGGATCCGATCCGACCCGATTTCCCGATTCGATGCTGACTGATCCTGGGAGGGGATGGGGGGGCTGGGGAGGGGGAGATTTCGAAAACTGCTGCATGCCGGCTTCACCGCCAGGTGCTTCCCTCGATGCACGGTCGCTTTGGGCGCCGGGACGCACCCGAGGTGGGATGGTCATCTTGCCTGGAGCCAGGGTTAGGTCGGGCATGTCTCCCTACAGGCGGATGTTTGAAGAAAAATGAAAGATAGTCACAAAATGCACCCAAATGGCCAGAAATTGTCAAACAAATCGTCCCCATATTATTCTTTAAGACAATTTTTGAATATTCCTCCTGTAGATGGACACGCCCGACTTAAGACCAGGGCTGCCCCCGTCACGAAGAGTCGAGGCCGCCGAGGTCTCCCAGCTGTGGGCCCATGGAGGCTCCGCTCGGGCCCCTGAATCGTCAGCCTGCTGCCCTCGACGGACAAACTGTCCCCGGGCTGGAGGCGATATGTCCTGGGGTGGTTAAGTCGGGCGTGTCCCTTTCCAGGAGGAATATTCCAAAATAGTCAAAAAATAGTCCAGGGACGATGTTTCGACCATTCCGGACTATTCCCGAATATTGTTGTATTATTTTCATTTTTCAACCAAGATTCGCCTGTAGGGGGACACGCCCGACCTAATCCTGGGGCCCACGTCTCGAAAATGACCCAGGGACGTACCCAACCCTTTCTCAACTCTGTGTGGCTAGCAGCAGCACCGCTGACCTCGAAGAAAAAATTGCGCGATCTGCAGTAACTCCACGGCAGACCTTCGAAAGCCTACGTGTGATGCCCAAGCTTTCTGCGGTCGGGAGGCAGCTCAGGAGGGGATGTGACACTTGCCAAACACAGCGCAATGGGCTACGTGACGTCCCAGCTACCTGCTTTATGAGATGCAACAGTGCCGCGTGCATATATGACAGAACAGCGCAACATGAAATACTGCTCCGCAGAAGCTCCCAGGCCTCCAGGAACTTGGCGCAAGTTGCGCAGGTGGCAACCTCCCCAGGGAGCCGCGAGGTTTCATCTGGACGGTCGCCGAGGTCGACCTCGCCCACCAGGCGGGGCCCACCGCCAGCATGGCGTGGGGCCGCGCGTCTCGGGCATCCCCGACGGCGACCTCCACTGCTGGCACCTGGCAGCTGCTTGCAGCGCCGGCAGGCCGCCGAAGGGCGCGCCCATCGGCCTGCGCCCCCGAGCCGCGGAGGTCGCCCGCGTGCTGGACCTCGCCACGGCAGCCCCGACGGCCCGGAGCACGGCTCAGACGTTGGCCGCCCTCCTGCAGTCAGGCGAGCTGCCCGGCCGCACGCTGGCCAAAGGCCTCGACGCAGCGGCGAAGCGCTGCGCAACGGCGGTTCAGCCCCTCCTACCGCGAGCTCCTGAAAGCTCGTCGAAGCTTCGATGAATGGGCTCTCTGAGCACGGCAGGGTCAAGCTGGCCATGACCGAGGAGATCCTGAGAGGCGTTTTCGTCCATCTCGAGAACAAGGGAGTGGCTAGGTCGCCCGACGTTGATGTGATAGTCAAGAATGAGGTTGACTGGTATTGCTAGCGCCGGGGCCTGTTTAGCAGCGATCTTGTTGCATTCCTGACCCACGCGCGTGCCTCTTGGCTGGGTCCAGGTCTGTTCGTACGAGTGCCGAGTGCGCGCAGTTTTGAGGTTTGTGGTATCCGTTGTTCACTTTCTGCAGCGTTCCTCTTGTATTTGATTGTGTACATGATGCTGCAATGTGTTTGATTCTCTTGAACTTGAACGGGTACGTGCGAGTTGCTGCGCGATGCCGTTTCTCACAGTCGAGCTGCCCCTTGACCGAGGTTGAGTGCCTGGCGGGGCGGCGGACCTTTTGGCTTCGGGTTTGCGCTTTCCGGCCCGTCCCGTCGGTGCTTTTGGGCCGAAGCGCTCCCCTCTGGTCTTGGGATGGCCCCTAGTGGCCTCGGTCCCTCAGCGGGGCCCTTGGCTTCCAGTGGGCACTTGCCTTTTTCTGGTACCTCAGTTCACCAGTTTACCAGCACGGGAGACCGCAGCAGCACGGCAGACCAGCACGGGAGACATAGCAGCTCGGCAGAATGCAGCAGCACGGCACACCACATCAGCACGGCAGATCGGCATGTGATATCACAGCAGCGTGGCACACCAGCATGGCAGACCACAGCAGCGCGGCAGACCTTCACAGCACGGGATCGACCACAGAAGCACGGCAGCCCAGCACGGCAGACCATGTGATCACGGCGGACCAGCACGGCAGACCGCAGCAACCCTTCAGAACAGCATGATTGACCACAGCAGCGCGGCATACCAGCATGCCAAACAAGCACGGCAGACCACAGGAGCACGCAGACCAGCACGGCAAACCACAGGAGCACGGCATTCCAGCACGGCAGACCAGAGGCCCCCAAGAGCGCCTGAAAAGGCCCGCGCAATGCCCCAGAGAGGCCCAAAACGGCTGAAGAGGGCGCCAAGATGGCTCACGAAAGCCCCCGCAGAACTTGGAGACGCGCCTGGGCAGCCCATGAAGGCCCAAGAAGCCCCCAGAACTCCCCCAAAGGACCCCCAAAAAGCTCCAAGAGGCATCCGTGTCCTTCCCATCCCCCCGCACCCCTCCACTCCATCCTCGTTGTCCTGTGCGTCCTGCACGCTGTCTCTGGCGCCCGCCCAGCGAGCCACACAGCCAAAGCCACGGTTCTTCCCGTTCTTGACCGAGCAGGGCTATCCGAGGCGGGAATTTATACATGACCACCGCCTGGAGGGTCAGTTTTCGGAGCCTCGGCAGGCGGTGGATATGGACATATTCGGGCCCCTGGGGGGCCTAAATATATCCATATCCACCGCCCGCTGAGGCACCAAGACGTCGGTTCCAAGACGGTGGATATGGATACATCCCCCCTTCGTAGTTTATGAAAATTACACCTGAGAAAACCCAATCAGTGGATGATTTGAACATTTAGACTATGGATCGTGAGATCGATTGTGAGATCGATAATGAGATCGACGGTGTAATCGATAGTGAGGACGATTGTAAGGTCGATCGTGAGACCGAGAGTGAAATCGATTCAGTGAGACCGATAGTGAGATCGATCGCGAGATCGCTCATGCGATCTCTAGTGAGATCGCTCGTGAGATCGATGGTGAGATCGATAGAGAAGTGGGTAATGAGATCGATGGTGAGACCGATCGATCAGAAAGATCGACAAGGAACCCGGAATCCGGGAACCTCGCCGCCCTCCGAAATCGGCCCAGAACCCGGAACCGGGAACCCGGGAACCCAGCGTGCGACCAAAATCGGCGGGACATGTTCGCCAAGTCCTTCATTTTCCGCGAGGGCCCCTTCAGTGCAAGCACCGATAGGGGAAATGCCATCTGGCTTTGGACTCGCTTATGGAGGGGGCCCACCGTGGCCCAACAGAGCCCCGAGAAGCCACCCAGCGAGACCCAAAGAAGGCTCCCGAGAGGCCCCCGGGAGAGCCCCTGGAGGCCCCCGGGCGGCCCAAGACAGCCCAAGATGGCACCAAGACGGCCTGCGAGCGCCCCCACAGAACCCGACCACGTGCCCAGGCAGCCCGGGAAGACCCCAGCAGCCCCCAAGAGGACCTCCACAGGCCCCCCAGGAGGCCCCCCCAGACGGCCCCAACATCCACCAGGGTAGCTTCAAAAGATCACGAGGGCCCCCCTTGTTCGACGTATCTTTCCTCGCGTTCTTTCACGTCCTTCTTCGTCGTCGTCGTCGTCGTCGTCGTCGTCGTCGTCGTCGTCCCTCTCCTTCTCCTCCTCCTCCTCCTCCTTTTCCTCCTGGTCCTCCTCCTCCTCCCTCCTCCTCCTCCCCCTCCTCCTCCTCCTCCTTCTCCTCCTCCTCCTCATGTGCACCGATCCTCGTCGGACTCGTCCTCCTCCATCTCTTCCTCCTCGTCCTCGTGCTTGTTGTCCTACTCGTTGTCCTCCTGCTCCATCGCTGCCCTCCCCGTCATCCACGCTGTCATCCTCGTTATCCGCCGCCTTGTAGTCGCAATCATAGGTGTCTTCTCTTCCTCCATCAAACCCAAAGGACAAAATCGGTGTTTCCCGTTATTGCCCGATCATGTTTTCAAGAAAGGAGGGTATGAAAGAAGAGGGGAACATAATAATAAGGAGGGGGAGGAGGGGGCGGCAAAGAAAGCCGGAGGGAAGGGGCAAAGGCATGCTGAGGGGTAGAGACGGGATAGAGGGGTAATGGGGGAAGAGGGGGGTGCGGTGTTGTGGAAGATGGAGGAGGGGAGGGAATGGAAAAGGCATCATGCTTGGTGGGTGAGAGAGAATCGCATTGAGGGGGAATCGAGGGGTTGTGGCAGATCCAGGGATTGATGGACCTTTGGGGTCAAGGTATGTCGGGGGTGTCGAGGGAGCTTTGGTGAGAAGTATGGGCATGGGAAGGTAAAGCCAGAGGAAGCAGAGGGTTCTCTATCATTGCACCCGTCTGATTCCCCTAGTCCGCTTGGCCTCCATCATGTCACCAGTTGGCAATCGTGGTTTCCGCAGAAATCGCGCAATGACCACTGCGAGCGCGATAGTTGTTTTACGATGTGTTTCTTCCTTGGGGTCTTTCAGTCTGTGTTCTCCCAGGCGGTCTTTCCTCATCTGACGCAGCGGAGTTGCTCGTGTCGGCGGGCAATGGTGGCGCAGGTGTCGCACAGGATCCGCCTGCTTGACATTGCCGCTCCAAGTGCACTTGTGTGTCATGTTCCCTTTCTCCCCTTCTCTTCTCGTTCCCGAGACGCCTCCACCTCATCAAAAATACATCCTGACCAAATCATCATTGTTCTCCCCCGTCGTTCCAATCCCATGTTGTACTAGTCCTTCTCATTTCGTTGCGGTTAATGGCTGCGTCGCGCCAATTTGCAGACTTGTCAGCTTCACCCCATGGCCATCGTCGATGCATGCCGATGAAATGTCAGAATTCAAGGTCCACCAGGGGCCGCTTCCCAGATTCGATCCTGAACAGTTGGTAGCGTAGTCGGAGCCAGCAGCAGCTGTTGTAGCACACGCAGGCAGGCCTTGCTCAGACGAGTAATCACGCGTGTTCGTTGCCAACCGTTGCTACTCCGCCGCAGCGCACTGCGGCACACTCCATTTGCTTTGTTCTACCCGCCACCTCCAGGCACTCCTTCTCGCCACCTCGCCATTGTGGTCGTTTTTTATTCGTTGTTTTGCCGATCGGCGCGGGCCCTCGCACCCCCCCCCTCCCCCCCCCGTGGAGTGGATCTTGGGTGTTTTTTGGCGCCCGTTTCGAGCAGGTGGAGCCTCCCCCATGATGGACGCGCTGCTGCAAACAGTCGCACTAAGCAGAGGTCCAGAGCCAGACCCCCCCCTCCCCCCCCTCTTCCTCCCAATGTCGAAACGCCGAATACAGAAACGCCCACATTCCTCCTTTTTGCTCCCTCATCGCCCTCTCATCCCCCCCTCTTGTCCTCTCTCCGCCCGCCTCGGGCCCTCCCCCCTCCTCCCCAACCCAGCCCCGAGACCCGCTTAGAACCCCTTCCTGTCGGGAGCCCGACCAAATCTCGCTGACCGCTGAGAAATGAAACAACAAGTTGCGGCGGAGGAGAGGGTGATCTCTTTTTCAGTCACTGTTTTGGAGATCGGCGCGGGCTTTCGCCCCCCCCCTCCCCCCCCCCCCCATGGAGTAGATATTGGCTGTTTTTTGGCGCATGTTTCGAGCAGGTGGAGCCTCCTCCATAGGACGCACGGTCCCAAACTGTCGCACTAAGCAGAGGTCCGGAGCCAGACCCCCGCCCTCCCCCCCTCCCCCCTTCCTGCCAGTGTCGAAACGCAGAATAGAAAACGCCCACAGGGGAGCGGTCGTACCTGGACCAGGAGGAGGAAAGAGCGGGAGAAGGCCAGATGGAGGATCGAGGAGGAATGCGGAACAACGCGGGACAAGCGAGGAATGACGAACAACAAAGGAGAAAGGAAAGAAGTCAAGGGAGAAAGAGGGAGGAGGCATGGGGGCAGGAGACACAAGAAGGAGCAGAGGCAGGAAAATGCCACATAACAAGAACATGCGACTCCCACATCCTTCAAAACCTTTCCTTGCTCCCCCTTCATACCTCCGTCTCCTCCCCGTTGTCCTTCTCCCCCCCCCGCACCTCCACGAGCCTCCCGAGCCTCCCCCTCCCGGCCCTGCTCCTCTCCCACCCTCTTCCATCATCATTCGTACCCTCCTCCCCCCATCCCAATCCTCCCAGATGTTTCCCACAAGCTAGATCTGACTGGTCTTACGCGCTGCGCCCAGCCGTGGCGACAATCACCACCCGAAGGCCCAGGAAAGCATGAGGAGGAGGTGGAGAAGGAAGAGGAGCGTCCTTCTCTGATTACGGACACCGCGACAAACATGACGACGGCTACGAAGACCACCGCCACGACAACGAGCATCACCGATGACGGCGTTGACGAACTCGACGTTGACGAATACGACCACGACGACGACGACGATGACTCTCACAAACACGCCGACCACGACGACGATGACGACGACGGCGGCCACGACCAAGATGACGACCACGACGAACGCGACAACAAAGGCGATGGCGACCACGACGACCAGGACGGCCATTACGACGACGACATCGACGCTGACCATCTTGCGAACATGTGGTCTGAAAGGTTAGTTTGGCCCTCATGTGTAGTTCCCTCTCCCTCGTTTCCGCCCACTAAGTTCAGCAGCCAACCCACGGATCGGCTTCTTTTCATACAGCTCATGGGTGAAGTATAGATTAGTGTGATCTGTATGCGGAACATGCCGCCAGGGCCGTCATGCCAGCTAACGCGCCCGCAGGCAATACACCGATTTGACAGAATTGCGAGGAAGTCGGACGATAGCACTGTTACTGAGGTTCGGGGCTTCTCTGGCCAAGGCTCTTCGGAGCAAATTGAGAGGAAGTGTCGTGCGGGCGCCGCTGGGGCTTCACACTATTGATTGACCTGCGAGGGCGTTTCGGGCGAGATCGCCGTTCCTGAGATTGGGGGCCTCTCTGGCCAGATCAGTCGCCGTTGTCGTCGCAGTTAGGCCTTTCACAAACTTGGCGGACTTGCCCGGAAGTTCAGGGCCACCGTTACATTTCTGAGTATGGGAGCTCATATGGCCAGGGCGCAAGCGAGTAATACGCGAGGAAGTATCGAGCGGAAGCCGTTGTCGTCGTTGGTAGGCCCCGACGAACTGGAATGACTTTCGAAGACGTCCGGGGCGGGAGCGTCATTCCTGAGTTTCGGGGGCATGTCTGGCCCATGGCGTCCAGGAGGAAATTTTGAGGAAAGTACAGCGATCGCGCCGTTGTGGTCGTAGGCGGGTCTTCGCCAAGCTAGCTGAATTGCCAGGAAACTTAAGGCCCGCGCGCGTGCAACTTGCGAGTAGGTATCGAGCGGGAATCGTTGTAGTCAGTTGTGGGCCCCTACAAACTAGCATGTGTGTTCGAAGAAGAGTAGCGCGCGAGCGTCATTCTGGAGTTTTTGGACAACTGTGGCCCAGGGGCTTCCGGAGTAAATTTTCAGGATCCGCAGAGCGGGAACCGTTGCTGTCGTAGGTGGGTGCAGAGAGATAAATATTCCGATCTGGTATTAATGCATGTTTGCAATCGTTTTGGATCGACAGTTGCTGCGTCTTGCAATGTTACAAAGGTATGGTCGGTCAGTTCTTTTCATGGTAGCGCACAGCTGTGTTGGATCCGCGGCGAAAGCAGAACACGGCTCCGAGAACGTCGAACTTCTCGCCCCGCCCGATGTGAAGCAGGCGCTGTGGCAGCGCACCTTCCGATACTTCTCGAGGTACGCTAAACAACCGATGTTTTGATCTGCTGGCAAACAGGAGGCACAATTCTGCAGTTCAGCAAGAAAAAGACGGGAGGTAATCAACAGGCAGACGAGGCACGAGTTCGTCTGGAAGGCCCGTTCGAACGATGGCGACGAATGGGGAATTGACAGCCGAGCAGCGGGCGCTGACCCTTGAGGCCAGGAGGTTCGGCGCAGACAACAAGCGCCTGGAGGCGGTGGCCAAGCTCGCTAACCGGCCAGAGCAAAACCAATTCGCACGTTTGGTCGACACCGAGGGCATTGGCAAGCCATCGTTCTTCGAAAGCAGCGAGATGAAGTGCCGAGAGCGGCCTGCCAAGTTCGGCCTGTTTGTGGTCGGACTCAACGGTACAAAGGTTCAGACAGGTGCTCGCGTTGAGCATCGACCGTCTAGAGGTAATCGATCACGGACATTGGCAGGCACCAGCCGGAGTAGACTCAGACGACGAGATCGAGTACATGAACGAGATGGTGGCCCAGCTGCACGCTACGATTCAGCAGCTGGTCACCCGCGAGCCCTCCGACATCGCTCAAGACTGGCGCAGACTGACTGCCTCGACGATTCGACCCGTCGACAAGAGGTCGGGCACGCACTTTCCTGAAGCAGGCGCTGCGAGCTCGAGGAATTCACGGGGGCCCGAGAGAGGTGGGAAGAAGCTGTCATGCGTTGCGAATCTCGAAATGACGACACCGGCATCCGCGATCCCATATCGGAGAGCGTCAGGATGTCAGCCCTGGAGAGCCTGCTGCCCGCGGAGTTTCAAGCCCTGCCCAACCAGAGCCGCCTCAACGCGCGCGTGCTGTTCAGAAAGGAGCTCGCAGGGCACCTCGGGGCTCGGGCTGGAGCGCGACTGCGAGACGCCCTGGTGCTGGGCAGCAAGCGGCGCGGCCCGAGCATCATGGGCAGCGGCGCCCTTGCCCGCGCGCCCCATGGAGGCGAAGGGCCCGTGGGCGAGGCAGGCGGCAAGGGCGACTGCGCAGGAGATCGAGGCAAAGCAAATAGCAGCAGAGCAGGCGGTCGAGCCGCATTCTGCAGAAACGAGGGATAAGCGGACAATTCCAACGTCGCGCGCGGGCGCGCGGCGGCAACGGGCCCGAGAGCTCAGCATCGGCAGACGTCGTCGCGAAGGCCAAGGCCAACGTCAAAGGCAGGCAGAAAACCGAAGGGCAAGGTGGCAGGCGGGGCTCGCGGCGCAGGGTCGCTGGACGTCGGCAAGTGCGAGCGGGCAGGCCAGAGATGGTGGCCCGAGGGCGGCGTGCTCCTGGATCTCTTCGCCGCCGACCGCGAGGAGCGGACGGCTCCGTCGAGGAGATTGGTGGACGTTCCAGGTTCGGTCATGCTCAATTTCGACAGCGGCTGCGCGAGCTCGGTTGCCCCGCGCGAGTGGGCCAGACCGCCCGCCGCGCCCTCCCCTCGCAGGTTCAAGACGGCGGGCGAGGCCATCGTCTCGGACGAGGGCCTCGGCGCGCTACGGGGCGCGATCGAGAACGGCGGCTAGACGCGCGTTGCCAGTCGCGGATTTTCCGGGGGCACGTCGCTCATCGCAGCCGGCGGGGTGCCCGGGCACAGGGTTGCCTCTTTCGACGAGAGCAGGGGCGCGGTCTTCGAGAGGGGCTCCGAGGCAGGCAGGGCAATCATCATGGGGCTGTTCGCCGAGCTGAAAGGCAATGGCCTGCTGGGGAACGACGCCCGCCAGCGTCGGGGGCGCGGCGCGCGCGACGCCGGCGCGAAGCCTCCGACGGCCGCGGCCCGAGAGCTGAGGACGCCCCCCGCGCTCGCGCGGGGTCAGCGCTCGCGGCTCGCAGGGCTGGAGTGGGACAGGCAAGGCAGGCGCCGCCAGCAGAAGGGGCAGCTGGCACGCGGCGCGCGGGAGCCCCACCGTAGAGGAGAGCAGCGCGGCAGGCCCCTCGAGTCCGCGTCGCGTGGGGCGCGCCTCAGCCCTCGTCGCTGGAGATCGAGAGGCGCGCGGCGCAGGCCGGCGTCCACAACGGGTCCCAGCGTCCTTCGCGCGCGGCTGCTCGACGGTCGGGCCAGAGCCGCAAGGGCCGCCCCGCTGCCGGCGGCGAGGCCCCGACGATCGCCACCGACTGCGCTAACTTCCAAATTGAACCCCGGCGAGTCGGATAGCAGACGCGTCGAGGGCGACCTTGCCATCGCAGCCGCGGCGACGCACGAGTGCTTACCTGCTGGCGCGGGCCGCCGCGGTCCGGGCGCTATCCACGCCGAGCGGGAGGTCGACTTCAGCGCCAACGTGCCGGTCGGTTTCTTCAACCGCATCGCCCCCGGGCGGTGTGTCTTACCAGTCGAATGAAGAGGCGCCGACGTTGGCGCTGAAGCGAGACGTCCGCAGCAAGGTCGAGGACAGGGGGCAGCTCGGCCCCAAGACTACGTTCGCTAAGACGAAAGAAATTGCCATTTCAGCCCCAACGCTTCCTTGGCAAACTCGGCCCCGACACCCCGTTCGTCAAGACCAGATCGTTTAGAACCATCAGCTCGACCCCGACGCTTTGGTCATCGAGGCCGAGGGCGCAGCGAGGGGGGCCGCCAAGGGGTTCGGCATTTCGGGGAGGGGCCGTCGCGGGGGCTCGATTCCCAGACGGAGGCCGTCAAAGGGGCTCGTCAAGGGGCTTCGTCAAGGGGGTTCGCCAGCCTGTCGTCAACTCGGAGAGTCGACGGCCGCGTCTTTGCGCTGAGAGATAGTTGACGGCCAAACTCTCGCACTGAGATGGGGTCGGCGGTTCCGGCGCTGGATAGAGCGCGCGTGGCCATTCCTTGCGGCGCCCAGGCCCGCTTCCAGATCAGCCGCCCGCAACAGACTCCAGCCGCGACGCGAGACCCCAGTCGGCGAGCGCCAGCTGGACGGAGCCGCAGAGAACGCTGCGAAGATGATCATGGGCGTCGTTCGGCTCTTGGTCACCTCCGCGCTATCGAAGTGGAGGCATCGTCTGCAGTCTGGCAGCCCGACCGTCTCGCGGGCCCCTACCGACGCGGAGCAGGCGACGAATGGCTTCAAGATCGGATGCGACCGCAAGACGGCAGAGCAGCGGAGGCCAGTCAAGCTGTAGGCGGAGGCGGCCGTGCCTTTCGGCGAGAAGATCTCGGTCAAGATGTTCATGATGGATGCCGTCTAGAGCGACCTCGAGCCCCCCTGGGACACTGGCTGCGTCGCTTCCAGCAGGAGCGGCACAGCGCTCGCACTCCTGGCGACTGGAGCGAAGCGACGCGCAACGATTTCGCTGCCGCCACCAAGCGAGCGCTGGGCGTGGAACGAGGAGGACATCCTAGGATAAGGGCAAGCCCCAGGATTTGCAGGGCGGCGAGGAGCGTTTTGCAGCGGCGCCTGTAGACGCCGCGCCGCGAGCCGGGCGCATCACTGCGCCGGTGGTGCCTGCAGAACCTGCGGCCAGTGAGCCGCGCGACGCGGGCTTTTACGCCACTGGGGCGAACGACCTCGACGTCGGCATCGGGCCGCCCGAGGATTGCGTAGCATGCGAGAAACTAATGGCCACGGGCGCGGCAGGCATCTCCCGCTCGGAACTCTGCCGACAGCGGGGCTCTGCCAACAGCTGGAAGACCGCTACCCCGACGCGGCTGGGGGCGCGCCACCCGGCGCGCGCGTGTCCGCGCGGACATGTTAGGATCGCGGCAGGCGCAAGGATCCCGCGGAGCGCGCGAGGCGCGAGGAGAAGGGCCACGCGCTCTTGATCCTCGGGGTGAAGGTCCATAAGGGCCGCCGCGCCAATGGCCAACGCTTCCTGCGCGAGCACCCGTGGGGCGCCAAGTCCTGGGACTACGAGCTCGCCGTGGAGGTGGTTTCGCTGCCCGGCGTCCACCGAGCGCGCGGCGACGCGTAATCGCGGGGCCTGGAACGGAAGGCCGGGCTGGCTGACCAACCGCATGCGCTTCGCGAAGGTGCATTTGGCTGGCTTTCCGGGAAGACATTTGCACGTTGCCTTCCTAGGCGATGGGCGAGCGAGGAAGGCCCAGTCGCGCGGGCCGCCTCTGCGACGAGCGATCTTGCAGGCTGTCAATGAGGAGCTTGAGGACCCCGCCGAGATCACGCCACGTGACCGGCGGGTGCCAGACGTGGACGCGGAGCTAGTTGAGCCAGGAGCCAGGCGCGCCTCCTGGAGCGGCTAACCCGAATGAGCGGTTCCGGGGCGACGTCAACGGCGGCTGGCTGGACCTGGTAGGCGCGCGCGCTGCGCGCCAGTAGGAGCTGGCCTGGATGAAGCGGCAGGGGGCCTTCGAGCCCAGCGACGAGTCGGCGCGCCGCCAGATGACCAGACATCCGCCGCCGCGGACCCGCTTGGCGGACGCCAGCGAGGGCGACGAGCAAAGGGCCAAGTACCGCTCGAGGCTGGTCGCAATGCAGGTCAAGGCGGCGAAGAAGCCGTCCGAGCAGATGGGCGCGAGCGAGCCCTTCAGCAGCTCGCCGCCCCTGGAGTCGGTCAGGCTGCTCTGCTCTCCGCCGGTCGCGCCCGAGCGCTCGCCGAGGGGTCTCGCGGCCGAGCTAAGGCCCCGGGATGTCAGCTGCGGCCGCCTGGGCGGCGAGGCGCAACGAGATCTGTTCGCGCGGCTGCCCGTCGAGGATGGAGGCGGCCTCGCTCGGCCGCTGCCCCCGCGCGCGGCGCGCAGGACGCGGCGCCAGCTCGGCGGAGCGAACGGGCCCGCCAGCTTGATCCAGACGAGCTTCGCACGGGCGCGGCATGCCCAGCGCTGTTCTACGACCCCCACGACGAGGGGAGAGACCAGGCTCGTGGAGACAGTTTCATGGCGCTGGGCGACGCAGCGATCCCAAGAGAGCTGGAGTCGAAGCTGATCGAGCGCAACGACATCAAGTGCAGCGGCATCCTGGGCCCCGAGGACTGCGACGCCAAGCAGGCGGCCTTCCTCAACCTGGCGCTGCGCTACGCGTCGGGCTTCAGAGACGATCGCAGCCACTTGCGACTCCAACTATGCTGGCGGCTTGCTCACGCGGCAATCTACGAGTAGAACGGTGCTTGAGCTCGGCAACCGCACGTCATCAGCCGCAGGGGATCTGCAAAGTACATCATATCTCTCTTTCTCCCGGGTGGCGAAGCAAAGGGCCGCGGCATCCTTCGAGCAGCAGCTGGGGCCTTGAAGGTCGCAGCGCTGGCGGTGGGCCTCAGTTTGGACAAGAATGTCGAGGTCATCACGAAGAGGTGTGGGTCTCCAGTGGGGGCCTTATGAGGGCCAGGGCGGTGGGGGTGTCCACCCGGTGCGCGGCGACTCCACGGCGCTGGGCGCCTTTGCCAGACGGCCGGGGCCAGGCTGACAGAAGCACGGATGACATGACACTCGCAGGTGCAGCAAGGCCGTCAAGTCGAAGCGGCTCGCTCTCCGAAAGGTCGGTGCTCGAGAGTACGTCGCGGACGCCTGGGCCAAGCCCTTGTCCTAGAATGTCAGCCAGAAGCACTTGAAGCACATGGCGCAGGCTTTCAGGTCCAAGTAGAGTTTGTTGCACGGGACTGGCGATAACAGAGGCGATCAGTAAGTTTGTATGTGGCCTGCGTTGGTCAGTGGACATCCTGTCAGCTGCGGCCGCCTGGGCAGCGAGGCGCAAAGAGGTCTGTTCGCGCGGCTGCCCGTTGAGGATGGAGGCGGCCTCGCTCGGCTGCTGCGCTCCACGCGCGGCGCGCAGGACGCGGCGCCAGCGCGGCAGAGCAAGTGGGCCCACCAGCATGATCCAGACGAGCTTCGCACGGGCGCGGCATGCCCAGCGCTGTTCTACGACCCCCATGACGAGGGGAGAGACCAGGCGCGTGGAGACAGTTTCATGGCGCTGGGCGGCGCAGCGACCCCAAGAGAGCTGGAGTCGAAGCTGATCGAGCGCAACGACATCAAGTGCGCCAGCATCCTGGGCCCCGAGGACTGCGACGCCAAGCAGGCGGCCTTCCTCAACCTGGCGCTGCGCTACGCGTCGGGCTTCATTGCAGATGGGGCCGCCCTAACATTGGAGATGCGGCCAAGCAGCGCTCGGGGCACTTGCGCGCGCCGCCTCCAGCTGGCACGACGATGGCGAAGCGGTTCGGCAGGCACCTCGTCAAGCACCCCTGCTTGGCCGCGAGATGTATCGAACAAGCGACGCCAGAGACGATCGCAGCCACTTGCGACTCCAACTATGCTGGCGGCTTGCTCACGCGGCAGTCTACGTGTAGAACGGTGCTTGCGCTCGGCAACCGCACGTCATCAGCCGCAGGGGATCTGCTAAGTACATCATATCTCTCTTTCTCCCGGGTGGCGAAGCAAAGGGCCGCGGCATCCTTCGAGCAGCAGTTGGCGCCCTGAAGGTCGCAGCGCTGGCGGTGGGCCTCAGTTTGGACAAGAATGTCGAGGTCATCACGAGGAGGTGTGGGTCTCCAGTGGGGGCCTTCTGGGGGCCAGGGCGGCGGGGGTGTCCACCTGGTGCGCGGCGACTCCACGGCGTTGGGCGCCTTTGCCAGACGGCCGGGGCCAGGCTGACATAAGCACGGATGACATGACACTCGCGGGTGCAGCAAGGCTGCCAAGTCGAAGCGGCTCGCTCCCCGAAAGGTCGGTGCTCGAGAGTACGTCGCGGACGCCTGGGCCAAGCCCTTGTCCTAGAATGTCAGCCAGAAGCACTTGAAGCACATGGCGCAGGCTTTCAGGTCCAAGTAGAGTTTGTTGCACGGGACTGGCGATAACAGAGGCGATCAGTAAGTTTGTATGTGGCCTGCGTTGGTCAGTGGACATCCTGTCAGCTGCGGCCGCCTGGGCAGCGAGGCGCAACGAGGTCTGTTCGCGCGGCTGCCCGTTGAGGATGGAGGCGGCCTCGCTCGGCTGCTGCGCTCCACGCGCGGCGCGCAGGGCGCGGCGCCAGCGCGGCAGAGCAAGTGGGCCCACCAGCATGATCCAGACGAGCTTCGCACAGGAGCGGCATGCCCAGCGCTGTTCTACGACCCCCATGACGAGGGGAGAGAGTCCACGCGCGTGGAGACAGTTTCATGGCGCTGGGCGGCGCAGCGACCCCAAGAGAGCTGGAGTCGAAGCTGATCGAGCGCAACGACATCAAGTGCGCCAGCATCCTGGGCCCCGAGGACTGCGACGCCAAGCAGGCGGCCTTCCTCAACCAGGCGCTGCGCTACGCGTCGGGCTCCATCCAGGCGGCAGAGATCGAATCGGGCCGGCGGCGCGTGGAGGTGCTGATCCGCGAGCTGGGTTCGGAGAGGGGCCCCAACGGCCTTGGCCCCCCGGCGGCCAAGATTTCCGACGCAGACATCGATCGCGAGGTGAACCTCCCAACGCTGCCGCTCGACGAGGTTCGGTTGCACAGGAGTGTCGCGAGGAGGGCGTCTTACCTGACCTTTGAAATTGGCCGCCCTGACATTGCAGATGCGGTCAAGCAGCGTTCGGGGCGCGTGCTCGCGCCGACTCCAGCTGACATTGCGATGGCGAAGCGGCTCGGCAGGTACCTTGTCAAGCACCCCTGCTTGGCCGCGAGATTTAAAGACCAAGCGGCACCAGAGACGATCGCAGCCCCTTGCGACTCCGACTATGCTGGCGGCTTGTTCACGGGGCAGTCTACGAGTAGAACGGTGCTTGCGCTCGGCAACCGCGCGTCATCAGCCGCAGGGGATTTGCAAAGTGCACCATATCTCTCTTTCACCCGGGTGGCGAGGCAAAGAGCCGCGGCATCCTTCGACCAGCAGTTGGCGCCCTGAAGATCGCAGCGCTGGCGGTGGACCTAAGTTTGGACAAGAATGCCGAGGTCATCACGAAGAGGCGCGGGTTTCCAGTGGGGGCCTTATGGGGACCAGGGCGGTGGGAGTGCCCACCTGGTGCGCGGCGACTCCACGGCGTTGTTCGCCTTTGCCGGGCGGCCGGGGCTACGGCCAGATGACGTGATGCTCGCGGGCGCAGCAAGGTTGCGAAGTCGAAGCGGCTCGCTCTTCGAAAGGTCGGTGTTCGAGAGAACGTCGCGGACGCCTAGACAAGCTCTTGTCCTGGAATGTCAGCCAAAAACACCAGAAACAATGGCGCAGGATTTCATGTCCAAGTGGAGTTTGTTGCGCGGGACTGGCGGTAACAGAGGCGATCAGTGAGTTTTTTGTTTGGCTTGCGTCGGTCAGTGGACTTCTTTGTGGCTGGGCTGTGCGCAATATTTTCCGACAGCTTCGCTGCCTTGCCTGCGCGTACCATGCATGTGTGATTGTCTTCATTTTCAGTGCGTGTATGGCGCGGTTGCCCAGCAACAGAAGCGAGTGCCCTGCGAGGAGTGCAGAGGTATAGCACCTCAGTGATCTCCTTGTTGCGTGTCTGCAGTCGCTTTGGATCGAGAGCTGTCGCGTGTCGGAACGGTCTAAGGATGCAATCAATCACTTGCTCAACTTGAAGCTGCCCCCTCCACTGCTCGCGCAAACATCCCACCCTCCCACCCGCAACTTGGTTTGCAAAACCTCTTAAGACCGACTACGACGACACCGACGACAGCGACGACGACGACACCGATGACGTCTCCGACGACTTCGACGACGACAACGACGCCGATGACGACGAAGACGACGACGACGCCAACGAAGGCGACGACGAGGGAGGAGGAAGGACGACGACGGCGACAACGACGACAACGACGACAACGACGAGGGAGGAGGGAGGACGGCGACGACGCGAACGACGACGAAGGGGGAAGGACGGCGACGCCGACGACGACAACGACGAGGGAGGAGGGAAGACGACAACGACAACGACGACGACGACGACGGTGACGAAATAGAACCGACGACGAGACGCTGACGACGGACGACGACGACGACGTGGGAGGAGGAGCACGGACGACCACGGCGACAACGACGACGGAAACGACCACGACGCCAAAGAGGACGACGACGACGAACACGAGAAAAGACAGAGGACGACGTAGGCGACGACGACGACGACGACGACGACGCGGGAGTAGGGAGGACGGCGACGCCGACGACGACGACGACGACGACGACGACGACGCAAGAGCGCGCGCGCACGCTTTTGTTGAAAATCCGTGTTGCGAAACCTTTGGTTTTTGTATGTTTTTTGGGCGCACGATTTTGAAATCCATCCGAAACCGATGTGTTTTGAAGGTGTTCGGCATACGCCCGCGACGACGCGCGCGTCTGCACTTCGTCCCGTTTTTTGCAGAGGATTTTCGCGACGGCGCACGCGCATTTCGACATGCGCGCGCGCGAAGCCCGTTTGGTAGCATTTTGTGAAAATCTTGAAAAACCTATGGTTTTCTTAAGATTTCGCGAGAGCTCGCGCGGAAGCTTTTTTAGCAACTCTGTGTTGCGAAACCATGTGTTTTTGTATGTTTTTTTTTTTGGAAACTCGATTGCGAAATCCTTCCCGCGCCGAAGGTTCTTGAAGGATTTCGGCATGCGCGCGCGACGACGCGCGCGTGCGCACTTCGTGTTTTTTTTTGTTGCAAGGGATTCGTGAACAAATGCTATGTTAGAACAAAAAATGTCACCGCATAGTGTTTTTTTACAAGGGAACCTCAGGAGGGGGAAACCGGTTTGGCTGGGATGATATGACTTCATATTTAGGATGGACGAGTGGTCAGAATATATATATATATACACACACATGATTTACATACCCGAAAGGGGAACGGATAAGTCCAGTGGGGGGGGGGGTAGAGTCTATTCTCCTTGTAGAAAGGAGAATCCATGTCCGTTCGCAGTGAGTTGTCCACTCCACTGCTCGCGCAAACATCCCACCCACCCACCCGCAACTTGGTTTGCAAAATCTCTTAAGACCGCGACGGTGGGTACCACATGGCACTTGGCAACAACAGCGACGCCGACGACGACAGCGACAACGACGATGACGACGCCGCCGACAACGACTACGACGACCCCGGCGACGTCTCCAACGACTTCGACGACGCCGACAACGACGACGACGACACCGACGACGACGACGACGCCTACGCAAGAGCGCGCGCGCACGCTTTTGTTGAAAATCCGTGTAGCGAAACTTTGTGTTTTTGTATGTTTTTGGGGCGCACGATTTTGAATACCTTCCGAAACCGATGGGTTTTGAAGGTTTTCGGCGTACGCGCGCGACGACGCGCGCGTCTGCACTTCGTCCGATTTTTTGCATGGGATTCTCGCGACGGCACACGCGCAAGGGCGTTCGACAGATTTTGACATGAGCGCGCGCGAAACCCGTTTGGTAGCATGTTGTGGAAATCTTGAAAAAAACCTATGGTTTTCTTAAGATTTCGCAAGAGCTTCCGCGGAAATTGTTTTAGCAACCCTGTATTGCGAAACCATATGTGTTTGTATGTTTGTTTTGGAAACTCGATTGCGAAATCCTTCCCGCACCGAAGGTTCTTGAAGGATTTCGGCATGCGCGCGCGACGACGCGCGCGTGTGCACTTCGTCTCATTTGTTGCAAGGGATTTGCGAAAAAGTGTTACGTTAGAACCAAAAAATGTCACCGCATAGTGTTTTATTTTTTACAAGGGGAACCTCAGGGGGTGGAAGCCGGCCCAGCTGGGATGGCACGATGTCATATTTAGGATGGACGAGTGTGCAGAATACATATATGTGTATATAGATATATATATGTATATATATATGTGTAGATCTAGCTATCTATCTATATACCTATATATCTATCTATATATCTATCTATCTATCTACCTATCTATCTATATTTTTATATATATAACTATCCCACAGGGAACCGATAAGTCCGGGGGGGGGGGGGTAGAGTCTATTCTCTTTTTAGAAAGGAGAATTCACTTTGACCGTCTTGAAGCTGTCCTATCTACTGCTCGTGCAAACTTGCCACCCTCCCACCCGCAACTTGGTCGCAAGACCTCTTAAGACAAGATCGTGACGGTAGGTACCACATGGCATTTGGCCACGACACCGACGCCGACGACGACAGCGACAACGACGACAACGGCGCCGCCGACACCGACTACGACGACACCGCCGACGTCGACGACGACGAAGACGACGACGACGCCGACGACGACGACGAAGACGACGACGACGTCGCCAACGAAGACGAGAGAGGAGGGAGGACGACAACGACGAAAACGACGATGGAGGAGGGAAGAAGGCGACGACGCGAGCGACGAAGAAGGAGGAAGGACGGCGACGCCGACGACGACGACGACGAGGGAGGAGGGAAGACGACGACGACGACGACGACAACGACGACGACGACGACGACGCCGACGACGGACGACGACGACGACGTGGGAAGAGGACAACGACGAGGGAGGAGTGAAGACGACGGCGACGACGACGACGACGACGGCGACGAAATAGGAGGGACAACGACGAAACGCCGACGAAGACGACGAGGGAGGAAGGACGACCACGGCGACAACGACGACGGAAGCGACGACGACGCCAAGACGACGACGACGAGGAAAGACAGAAGACGACGACGGCGACGACGACGACGACGACGACGACGACGAGGGAGGAAGGAGGACGACGACGACGACGACGCAAGAGCGCGCGCGCACGCTTTTTTTGAAAATCCGTGTTGCGAAACTTTGTGTTTTTTATGTTTTTTGGACACACGATTTGAAATCCTTCCGAAACCGAGAATTGCTGAAGGATTTCAGCATACGCGCGCGACGACGCGCGCGTCTGCACTTCGTCCCATTGTTTGCAGAGGATTCTCGCGACGGCACACGCGCAAGGGCGTTCGACAGATTTCGACATGCGCGCGCGCGAAGCCCGTTTGGTAGCATTTTGTGAAAATCTTGGAAAAACCCATGGTTATCTTAAGATTTCGCAAGAGTTCGCGCGTAAGCTTTTTTTGCAAATCCGTGTGGCGAAACCATGTGTTTTTGTATGTTGTTTTGGAAACTCGATTGCGAAATCCTTCCAGCACCGAAGGTTTTTGAAGGATTTCGGCATGCGCGCGCGACGACGCGCGCGTGCGCACTTCGTCCCGTTTTTTGGCAAGGGATTCGCGAACATGTGTTATGTTAGAACAAAAATGTCACATTTTTTATAAAAAAAAAAGAAAGAAAACAATGGAAGCTCAGGGGGGGAAGCCGGCCTAGCTGGGATGGTATGAGGATGGCCGAGTGTGCAGAATATATATATATATATATATATATATATATATATATGTGAAATCATACTATCCCACAGGGAACCGATAAGTCCGCGGGGGGGGTAGAGTCTATTCTCTTTTTAGAAAAGAGAATCCACTCTGCTGGACTTGAAGTCGTCATCTCCACTGCTCGCGCAAATATCCCACCCACCCACCCGCAACTTGTTTTGCAAAACCTATTAAGACCGACTGCGACGACACCGACGACAACGACTAGGACGACACCGACGACGTCTCCGACGACTTCGACGACGACAACGACGCCGACGCCGACGACGACGAAGACGACGACGACGACGCCAACGAAGGCGACGACGAGGGAGGTCGAAGGACGACGACGGCGACGACGACGACAACGACGACAACGACGAGGGAGGAGGGAGGACGGCAACGACGCGAACGACGACGAAGGAGGAAGGACGGCGACGCCGACGACGACAACGACCAGGGAGGAGGGAAGACGACGACGACAACGACGACGACGACGACGGCGACGAAATAGGAGGGACGACGACGAGACGCCGACGACGGACGACGACGACGACGAGGGAGGAGGAGGAAGGACGACCACGGCGACAACGACGACGGAAACGACCACGACGCCAAAGAGGACGACGACGACGAACACGAGGAAAGACAGAGGACGACGTAGGCGACGACGACGACGACGACGACGGGAGGAGGGAGGACGGCGACGACGACGACGACGACGCAAGAGCGCGCGCGCGCACGCTTTTGTTGAAAATCCGTGTTGCGAAACCTTGGGTGTTTGTATGTTTTTTGGACGCACGATTTTGAAATTCTTCCGAAACCGATGGGTTTTGAAGGTTTTCGGCATACGCCCGCGACGACGCGCGCATCTGCACTTCGTCCCATTTGTTGCAGAGGATTCTCGCGACGGCACACGCGCAAGGGCGTTCGACAGATTTCAAAGAGCGTGTTCTACCGCTGCTGGCGGGAAACCGGGGGGGGGTCACTACCGGTTCGAACCCCTCCCCCCCCCCCCCCCTTCGGAAAACCGGGGGGGGTCACTACCGGTTCGAACCCCTCCCCCCCCCCCCCCCCCAGCTCATCATGAAAAGGGGGGGGGGGTCACTACCGGTTCGAACCCCCCCCCCCCTCGAAAACCGAGTGGGGGTGCGGACAGTGGTGGGGACGGTGTTGGTGGGGACAGTGGTGAGGGGACAGCGGGACAGTGGTGGGGACAGTGGGGGGACAGTGGGACAGTGGTGGGGACGGTAGTGGTGGGGACAGTGGTGGGGACAATGGTGGGAACAGGGGGGACAGTGGACAGTGGTGGGAACGGTGGTGGTGGGGACAGTGGTGTGGGGACAGTGGGAATGAGGTGGAAACACTGGGACAGTGGAGGGTACAATGGTGGTGGAGACACTGGTAAAGGCGGTGGCGAGGACGGCGGTGGGACAATGGGACAGAGGTACAGTGGGGACAGTGGTGGGGACAGTGGGGACAGTGGTGGAAACAGTGGGACAGCTCAGTGGGACAGCGGAGGAGTCAGTGGGACAGTGGGGACAATGGGGATAGGCAGTGGTTGGGTTCGTGGAGACAGTGGGGAGAGTGGAACCGTGGTGGGAACAGTTGTGGGAACAGTGGGGACAGTGCGACAGTGGTGGGGGCATTGGTGGGGACAATAGGGACGGTGGTGGAACCAGTGGGGACAGTGGTGGTGAGGACAGTGGTGCTGGGAACAACAGTGGGGGATGTGATGCGAGCGGTGGTAGGGACCGGGAGTCGTTTGCTGGCGGTGCGTGGGGGGGGGGGTCGAACCGGTAGTGACCCCCCTCCGGTTTTCGAGGGGGGGGGGGGGGGGTTCCAACCGGTAGTGACCCCCCCCGGTTTTCCAGATCCGGAGGGGGGGGGGGGGGGGGAGGGGTTCCAACCGGTAGTGACCCCCCCCCGGTTTTCGAGGGGGGGGCGGGGGGGGGGGGGGGAGGGGTTAGGGGAGGGGGTTGTTTTGCCAGGAGGGAGGGGGGGGGGGGGGAGGGGTTCCGGCAGGGGGGGGGGATTTTCGGACCCCCGGGTTCCGGAGGAAAAGATTTGGAATTTTCCACAGTAAAGCGGCGGTGGATCACGCTCTCTCGCAGATTTCGACATGCGCGCACGAAGCCCGTTTGGTAGCATTTTGTGAAAATCTTGAGAAACACCATGGTTTTCTTAAGTTTTCGCAAGAGCTCGCGCGGAAGCTTTTTTAGCAAATCAGTGTGGCGAAATCATGATTGTTGTATGTTTTTTTGGAAACTCGATTGCGAAACCCTTCCGGCACCGAAGGTTTTTGAAGGATTTCGGCATGCGCGCGCGACGACGCTCGCGTGCGCACTTCGCCCCGTTTTTTTTTGCAAGGGATTCGTGAACAAGTGTTATGCTCAAACAAAACATGTCACCGCATAGTGTTTTTTATATAAAAAGGGAACCTCAGGGGGGGGAACCCGGTTTGGCTGGGATGATACGATTTCATGTTTAGGATGGACGAGCGTGCAGAATATATATATATATATATATATATGTATATATATATATATATGTGTGCGTAATCCTATTATCCCAGGGTGTACCGATAAGTCCGGGGGGGTAGAGTCTATTTATTTCATTTTTAGAAAGAGAATCGATTAGTTTCTTTCTTCAGCGGGCCATCGCCAGCTTGCCTGATTTGCCAGGACGTCTCGGGCGAGAGCGCCGTTGCTGATTTCGGGGGGCCTCTTTGGCCAGTACGTCGCGAGCGTATCGAGCGGGAACCGTTGTCGTTGCAGGTGGGCCATCGCCAACTTGATGAAATTGCCGGGAAGTCCCCGGTGGGAGTGCCTCTCCTGAGTTTGGGGGGCCTTCCTGGCCTGGGGCGTCCGAGAGAAATTTCTCAGGACATGCGGGGGCCTTCTGTCGAGCGGGGGCCTCGATTCCAAAGAAATGCAGCGAGCGTCAGGGCAAGAGCGCCCAGGACCGTGTGCATAGATCAACCGCAGTGATTCTTTGGGAGTGAATCTTCGCAGGCCTCCCCAAAGGGGTCCGAGTAGATCGGGTCGGGGGATCGCGCCGCATCGCCGCTGCATCGGCGACGCGGCTCGATGTGGAGCCTGATGTTCTCCGCGCCGACGTCGCCGATGCAACGCCGACGTCGCCAATGCATCGCTGATACATCGCCGGTGCATCGGCGATGCGGAGTGATCGTCCGACCCCACCTCTTCGGACCCATTCTGGGAGGCCCCTGCTATTCTACGACAGCGTGGTCGTCCTCGTGTTTGTCGTGGCCGCTGCCATCGTGGCCATCGTCGCCGCCGTGGCCATCGTCGCCGTCGTGGTCGTCGCCGCCGTGGTCGCCGTCGCATGGCCGTCGCCGTCGTGGCTGCCGCCGTCCTCCGAGGGCCTCTCGGAGTCGGAGCTCGGCTCGCTGCTGCGGGAGCGCCGCGTCTGCCGGCACACCGCAGCCGTGCTGCGCGCCCCGGGCGGCGACGAGTTCTCTACCCTCCAGGAGGGCCTTTTGCAGGGCGGGCCAGGCAAGGGCATCAGCCCTCCTCCTCTTCCTCCTCCTCCTCCTCCTCCTCCTCTTTCTCCTCCTCCTCCTCCTCCTCCTCCTCCTCCTCCCTCCGCCTCCTCCTCCTCCTCCTCCTCCTCCCCATCTTCCTCCTCCTCCTCCTCCTCCTCCTCCTCCTCCTCCTTATCATCATCATCATCATCATCATCATCATCAACAGCAGCATGATCCTCATCGTTCCTCTCCTCATCCCTCCTCCTCTTCCTTCTTCTCAGTATCCTCTCTCTTCTTCCTCTCTGCTCTCCCTTTCTCCTCCCCGTGTGTCCTCGTCTTCCCTCCACCTCCCTCCTCCTCCCCCTCCTGCTGCTCCTGCTCCCCCTGGGGAGGGGATCCCACTTGGAGGGAGGTACCCAGAAAAGCCAGGGACCTCCGAGGGGTCACGTCTGAACCCTCCAGGGGGAGGGAGATGAGGAGGGGGGGAGGGGAGGGTGGGAGGGAGCGGGGGGAGGGAACGGGGGGCGGGGGGGGGGATGTGTGCAACACGTGGTTTTGCCAAGCTCGTTGGCGCCCTGCTGCGGCGCCCTGGGCGGGCTACTCCACCCCCAGGGGCGCTTTTCGCGAGAGGGGCCTCCAGAAATTGGGGAGGAGGAGAAGGAGTAAGAGGAGAAGGAGGAAGAGGAGGAGGAGGAGAAAGGGATGAGGATGAGAGGAGGATGGAGAGGATGGAGAGCATGATGATGATGATGATGATGATGATGATGATGATGATGATGATGATGATGATGCTGATGCTGATGCTGATGCTGATGCTGATGCGGATGCGGATGCGGATGCGGATGCGGATGCTGATGCTGATGCTGATGATGATGATGATGATGATGATGATGATGATGATGATGCTGAAGATGATGATGCTGCTGCTGATGATGATGATGATGAAGATGATGATGCTGATGCTGATGCTGATGCTGATGCGGAGAAGGAGGGAGAGGATGATGATGATGATGATGATGAGGAGGAGGAGGGAGAGGCGGGAGGTGATGCTGATGATGATGATGATGAGGAGGAGGAGGAGGAGGAGGAGGAGGAGAGGGAAGGAGGAGGAGGAGGAGAGAGAAGGAGGAGGAGAAGGAGGGAGAGGAGGAGGAGGAGGAGGAGGCGGATGATGATGATGATGATGATGATGATTATGATGATGATGATGATGATGATGATGATGATGATGATGATGATGATGATGCTGATGATGATGATGATGATGATGATGATGATGATGCATGATGATGATGATGATGATGATGATGATGATGAGATGATGATGATGATGATGATGATGATGATGATGATGATGATGATGATGATGGAGGAGGAGGAGGAGGCGGAGGAGGAGGAGGAGGAGGAGACGGAGGAGGAGGAGGAGGAGGAGGAGGAGAAGGAGGGAGAGGAGGAGGAGGAGGAGGAGGAGGAGGAGGAGGAGGAGGAAGAGGAGGAGGAGGAGGAGGAGGAGAGGATTTTTTTGCCGCAAGAAGTCCACGGCGACCGTTTGTTCAACGTGTTGCCCCGAGGAGGCGGCGTTCGGGACCCAAAGGCTATACAAAAGCTACCCGCGATGAAATACCCGCCCCCAGGACGAGGGCGAGAGGTCCAGGGGCCTACGTTTAAGTCGGGTATGTCCCCCTACATGGGGCATTTTAGACGAAAACTAGAACATACCCAAACAAGATTCCCAAATGGTCAAAATAGTCCGAAAATCGTCCCCATACTATGTTGTTACTATTTTTGAATATCCCCCCCTGTAGAGGGACGCGCCCGACTTAAGCCTACGTGACGACAAAAAGTCACGGCGTTTGCCAGGGTGGTACGGGCTTCCTGGCGGGCCCTCGGCCCTCCAGCGGGGGGAGGGGGGAGGAGGAGGCGGAGGAGGCGGAGGAGGAGGAGGAGGAGGAGGAGGAGTGGATAGTTCTACCTACCCTGGCAAGTTTGTTTGGGGGGAGCTCTAGGGGTCTCCGCGGGGGCGCTGGTTGGTTGCAGGAGGGCCTCTTAAGGAGGAGGTGGCCTCCTGGCTCCCCGCAGCCGCCGCAGCCGCCGCCACCGCCAAGTGTACTCTGTATTGTTTTTTGACGGGAATGGTGGGGGGAGGCCGCCTTGGGGTCGCTGCGCAAGCTCCGAATTTGGAGGCAGAGTGTGTTTTGTGTTGTTTTTTTTTGTACGAGGGATGGGGGGCCTGCATGGTTTCGGGTTGGCCCCCAGTCGCCTGGGAGAGGGAGTGTATACGAATAGGGAACAGTGATACACCCTTCCCCGCAGGGGAAGAGGGGTTTTTGGAAGAGGAAACAAAGACATCGTTAGACTACCTACGCCCAGAGGGCTAGTGGGATTCCAACCGACTGGGACATTTCTCAACCGGCTCAAATAAATAATTTGGACAAATTACAACCAGCCGCGTCGGGCCTACAGTTGGATTCTTTTAGTACAGCATGCCATTACGATCCATACATCAAATGAACGTCATAAGGGTGCACATTCGTTCTGGGAGTCAACATGGGTGCCCCGTTTGGAATTTGTACAAGGTTAAGTACTCTTTGTGCATTTGGAGCTGTGTTGTTTTGCAACAGTAATTCATAACAACACATATCACCTCAAAACAACAACATACATTCAACACAACAACATACGCTCGCAAGACACAGCCACACATCTCCCACAGCAGCGCATTTCGAAAGCCCGACTTAGTATCATCTGCGCTTTCGGCCGTTATTTCCCTTTTTGTCGTGCCTCCTCCCTCCTCCTCCTCCTCTTCATCCTCCTCCTCATCCTCATCTCCTTCGTGCCGCACTCCTCATCCTCATCTCCCTGGCAGCGCGGTGGAACTCCAAACATGGGTTGGCCATCGATATCACCGCCGCCCTCATAAGATAAGGAACCCTCCAGGTTCTGCAGCTTCCTCGGCACAGTCCTTAACCAACGCCCCCACAGTAAGGTCGAGATAATCTGCAGACAATTCTTGAAATAAAAAGCACACAAACAACAACAACAAAAAACGGCAGCAATAGGTGGTTCCTGCCAACATGAACAGGAATAGGAAGAGACGAAACTATACATCTGATAAGAAAAAGATCTCCACAGTCTGCTCAGGAATCCAGGTTCTCTTACAGATGCTACGACAACTCTGACTCTGATCCGCGAAGCTGTTTTCTTCGTAGCGTCGGAGCGACGCATCGCAGCTGCATCGGCGGTTCGTCGGCGGCGTCAGCATTGCACCGGCGACGCCAATGTGGAGAACATCGTCAAGGGGTCGTGCGACAGCGTTCGCTTACCACTGTCTTTGTGAATGCGACAAGTAACTGGTGCATGAGCAACAGTGTGCAAGTGAATAATCTAAGCGACAGCGATCGGAAACGCAGCGGCGGTGGCGGCAGAGGGCAAAGTGAATTGTTCGGCAACGATCTCCCCCTCAATAGGTTCGGGGACCCCCCGAGCCCTGGAAGGCACGAAACGCTTCCATTAGAAGAAACCCGCAGGAATCCGTCGGAACCCAAAAGAAACTCGAAGGAATCCTTCAGGAATCTAAGGCGCGTCTAAGGAAGCCTCGAAGGAGCCTCTAGGGAAGCCTCTAGGGAGTCTCCAGGGAAGCCTTTTGAGGAGCCTCTAGGGAAGCCTCCACGGAGCCTCTAGGGAAGTTTCTAAGGAGCCTCGAGGTAAGCCTCTAAGGAGCTTCTACGGAAGCCTCTAAGGAACCTTTAGGGAAGCCTCTCAGGAGCTGCGGGGACACTGGTGAGGAGTGAGACGGCGGGACAGTGGTGGGGACAGTGGGGACAGTGGGGAGAGTGGGATCATGGTGGGGACAGTGGCGGGGACAGTGGGGACAGTGCGACGGTGTTGGGGGCACTGGTGGGGACAGTGGGGACAGCGGTAGGAACAGTGGGGACAGCGGGACAGTGGTTGGGACAGTGGGGACAGTGGGACAGTGGTGGGGACGGCTGTGGTTGGGACAGTGGCGAGGGCACAATGGGACAATGGTGGAGACAGTGGGAACAGTGGGACTGCGGTGGGGACGGTGATGGTGGGGACAGCGGTGAGGGCGGTGGTGAGGACGGTGGTGGGACAATGGGACAGTGGTACAGTGGGGATAGTGGTGGGGACAGTGGAGATAGTGGGTCAGTGGTGGGAACAGTGTGGACAGTGGAACAGCATGGTGGGACAGCGGCGGGGACAGTTGGGACAGTGGGACAGTGGCGGGGGCAGTGGGGACAGTGGGACAGTGGCGGGGACAGTGGGGACTGGGGAGAGTGTGGTCGTGGTGTGGACAGTGGGGACAGCGGGGACAATGCGACAGTGGTGGGGGTACTGGCGGGGACAGTGAGAACAGTGGCGGGAACAGAGGGGACAGTGGGACAGTGGTGGGGACAGGGGGGACAATGGGACACTGGTGGGGACAGTGGTGAGGGCGGTGGTGAGGACGGTGGTGGGGACCCCGGAGTCGTTCGAGGGGAGAGGGTTTCGAAGCGGTAGTGACCCCACTCCAGTTTTCCGCGGGGGGGGGACTCGAACCGGTAGTGACCCGCCCTGGTTTTCCCGAGGGCGGAGGTTCTTGCCGGGTAAAAAGAGGGGGTTCGAGAAGGAGGGGGATTTGGGATTTTCGGAGAGGGGAGGGGGGGGACCCCTGGGTTCTGGAGGGAGAGAGGGGGGGGGAATATTCCACAGCAAAGTGGCGGTGGATCACGCTCTCTCTATAAGTGTTGCAGCAGTTTCAATGATGGAGGGCGGGCCGTTTTCAAAATGTGGCTCCCGCCTGAGCGCCACTCACATTCGTCGTGCAAGTTCGTTACAGCTTCAGGGATGAAGGGCGGATGATTTTCAAAATGTGGCCCTCGCTTTAGCGCCACGCAAAGCCGTCTTGAACTATTGCGTTTTCCCCCCCAAAAAAGGAGGCTGGCTCCACTTCAAAATGTGGCTCTTGCTCTTAGCGCCGGGCACATTCTTCGCAAAGGCTTGCAAAAGGTTTCAAGGATTCGCATGGTCGAAGACCCAGAAAATTTGCTCTGGCTCGATGCAGGTCTCAGACAATTGGAGTCCAACGGGGCACTTCCCGCAATGAAGTTGAATTGTTGTAACGGCCTATGAAGTGGGAGCTTGGAGGGAGTGTTTATTGCAACATTACTGATGCGTCTTGGGTTGACACTGGTCCTCCTGCTCATCCTCCTCTGTTCCTCCTCCTCCTCCGCCTCCTCCTCCTCCCATTCCTCATCCTCCCCCCCCTCCTCTACTCTGGCCCCTCATGGGGCGGACAGGTCCTCTAGGCTGCTACTGCTGCCCTTCCTCATTCTCACAGGACGGTAGGGGGGCAGGGTGATGTGGAGAAGCCAGACGAGGTGGATGGGGAGGGGGGAACTGGATTTGGAGGGGGGGGCGACGCGAAAGAGGAAGGAGGGAGGAGGGCGGCGGTGGATGAGGAGGAGGTGGAAGACGAGGAGGATAACAAGTTGGAGGAGGAGGAGGAGGAGGAGGAGGAGTAAGTGGGAGGTAGCAGGAAGAGAAGGAGGCGAGGATCAGAACATGCGAGTTCGAGGGACGAGAGGAAACAACAGGATGTGCGAAGGGTGGCAACAGGGGAAGAGTAGGAGCGATAACATAATAGCAATGTCAAGAGAGGAGGGAAGCGGAGGAGAAAAGTCCAGATAGCAGCGAGGGGAGGAGAGGAGAGAGGATGGGATGTGCATAGGGCCTTGCAGGAGGCAGGCAAGAGGATGGGGGAGGCAGGGGGGGAGAGTGAAACGAGGGGTTAGGGAGAAGAGGGGATCAAAGTGGCCAGTGGACGGGAGACGAGAAGATGAGAGGAGAGGAAAATGAAAGGACGAGGCGAGAGGGGAGAAAGACGTCTAGTTGAGGATCGAGCAGGGGGTGGGGGGGATGAGAAGAGGAACGGAGCAGTTGAGATTGTAGGGGGGCGGTGGATTGGGGGGAGTGGAGGCTTGGATTGTGGGAGAAGATGAGGGGAGGGGAGAGGAAGGGAAGAGAGAAGGCCAGACGAAACGCAAGCAGAGGACAGGGGGGTGATGTGAACCGTTCTTTGGTGCTCCCTTCTTCTTGTGGAATCGACGGCCTGCAACGCGATGGCGGCGTCCAGGTTGGCGAGGTGGTTGAGATCATCGAGGAGACGAAGGACCGACCGCTCTCGCGACGGGCTTTCCCAGATTGGGCGCATGAAGGCCAGGAGCCGCGGATAATCCAGATGATGCAGAGTTAGTTGCGCCTTTGTCCGCCTGTTTGCCCCTCCTCCCCCTCCTCCCTCCTGCAGTCCTCCTCCTGTGCCTGCTGTTTACGCCCCCTTCTTCTCCAATTCCCCCCCTCGGGGGAGGGAGAAGCGACACCACCACCAGGGGTGCCACCTCCAGCGAGGAGGCCCAAGCTGGGCATAGGGAATGTCTCGAGCGAGAGGAGGGACCACAACCGCCAGGGTCACCCCCCCCTGGCTCCTCCCGCTGGTGGTCCAGGGTTGCTGGTGGTGCTGTGTTGCCTTCACATCAGACGCTGCTCGCCTCAACTGCCAGTCCCTCGCTCTTTGCTGGGCGATCGGCGTGTGCACGTCGGCACCGAGGCCTCGGGTGGATTGCAGTTGGGCGTTCGCCCAAGCATTGCTGGAAAGATGGCCCTGTTCAGGGCCTCTCAGCTGTAGCCAGCATACGTCTCCAGGTTATGGAGGAGTGGTCATCGACAACGTGCTAAAGGGCTCCGAGCGGGGATATGGCAGGTGAGGCAGAGTGATTGTGTTTACCACGCTGGCGACAGGTTGGCGGAGCATGGTGCAGATTACGATGCCAATCCGAATCGAAAGGCCAGTTACGATTTTCGTTACGAAGACGACGACGACGACGACTCCCGTCGGCCTCCAGCCTGGAGGCCGACGGGTGTCGTCGGGGCGCCCGCGGCTCCTCCTGGAGGCTCCACGAGCAGCCGCGGGCGCCCCGCAAGCCCCCGCGGGCCGATCCCGCGCCCCGCCTGGGGGGCTCCCGTGCCCGCTTCCCTCCTCCCCGCTCTTTCTTGGGGGGGGCGCGTAGCGTGGGGGCGATCAGTTGGGAGGGGCAGGAGGGCTGCAGCAACGGATCCCTGCAGGGCCACGCGTCTCCGGGCTTCCCTCCTCCCTGCTCCTTTGGGTTGCGCGTATCATGGGAGAGGCGGAAAATGGGGGGGCAGCGAGGGCTGCAGAAAAGGGGCCCTGTAGGGCCCTTCGGGGCTCTTCAGCGCCCCAAAGGGGGGCCTCTGGGGCCCACGAGGTGCGCCGCTTCCCCCCCAACTATCGCCCCCCCCTTCAGCGACGCCCAAGGAAGCGGAGGAGGAGGAGGAGGAGCAGGAGGAGGAGAAGGAGGAGGAGGAGCAGAAGGAGGATGAGGAGGAGGAGGAGGAGGAGGAAGAGGAGGAGGAGGAGGAGGAGGAGGAGGAGGAGGAGGAGGAGGAGGAGGAGGGGGAGGAGGAGGAGAGGAGGGAGGAGGGTGAGACGGAGGAGGAGGAGGAGACGGAGGAGGAGGGAGGAGGAGGAGGAGGAGGAGGAGGAGGAGGGAGGAAATTGAGGAGGAGGAGGACGAGGAGGAAGAGGAAATGGAGGAGGAGGAGGAGGAGGAGGAGGAGGAGGAGGAGGAGGAGGGGGAGGAGGAGGAGGCGGAGGAGGAGGAGGAGGAGGAAGAGGAGCGGTGACCGCGTGCAGCTCGCCGCGGGGCGGCCAGACCTCCCAGGGGGCGGTCGCAGCTCAGAAGCGCCCGGCCGCGCCAGCCCGAGGGGGGTCCAGGGCGTCCAGGGGCCGCGCGTCTCCGGGCTTCCCTCCTCCCCACTCCTTTTCGGGGCGCGTAACGCGGGGGGCGATCAGTTGGGAGGGGAAGGAGTGCTGCAGCAAAGGATCCCTTCAGGGCCGCTACAGGAGCCCTTTGGGGCCGGCCTCAGATGGGCACCTTTCTCTTTCGCCCCCCACCAATTCGCGCCCATCTCCTGTGCCTCTCCTCCTCCCTCGTGCAGGGCTCGCTTCCACACCTCCGGTTCGATTCGATTCGGTTTCGATGGTTTCCGATTCCGATTCGATTCGGCTCGGGATTCCGCGTTGGATGCTGATTTCGCCTGCTGATTTCCGCCGACTCTACTTCTCCCGACGCGGCTGCCGATTTCCGCCGATCCGATTCATTTCGATCGCCCATCCGACTTATCGATTCAATTCTGGGCTCTCTTGTCCTGCTCCCCTGCCTGCGAGAGCTGCTGCTGGGGTGCACCTGTCTGGAAGGACCCTCGGGCTCCTCGCCGCCTCCACTGCCGCTGCGGCGGCGCGGCGGACTCGCTGATGCACCACTGCGCTCTTTTCGCCCCCAGGTGTGAGGCCCTGTGGTGGCTCCGAGGCTCTGGCCCTTCCCCGCTGGACCCCCTGGGCGGGCGGGGGCCGTGGTGGCCCTGCCCTGGGGCGTGGCCCAAGTTGGCCCGCCTTTCCCTCTCCCTCTTTCTCCTAGGCCTCAAGCCCCTTCATTGCCTCCTCCCCTCCTGCTGCCGCTCCCCCTTTCTCTCGTCCAGGGGACACGTCGGCCCGCTGGCAAGCGCGGAGGCGTCCAGGCGGAGCGTTTTGAGCTGGCGGCCAGGGCAGGGGTGCGGAGCGCCCCTCCAGGTGGACGCTGCTGCCCCCTTAGGGTCAAGTCGGGCGTGCCCCTCCACAGGAGGAGTATCCGAAACTAGGCAAAAAATAGTCTGGGGACGATTGTTCTATCTTGTTTGGATTACTTGGGAATATGTTTGGACTATTTTTATTGTTTCGTCCAAACTCCGCCTGTAGGGGGACATGCCCGACCTAACTCTAGGGCCGTATTGCCCGCGGAGTTGCCTCCATTGCCTTGTTCTCTTCCCCCTGTCGACGGAACCCCAGCTACACTGACCAAGCAACGTAAGATCGGCCAGAGGGAGGATTCCGATCAGAGGGAAGGCACCGCATCAGCAGCAGAGATATAGTGAGTCGGACTTCGTCGGCGGACGCTCTGCCTGCTCCTCCTGAGGGAGGAAGCATACATGCTCTCTGGCGCTGTTGTTCCTCAAGCCACCTGTAGCAGTTGGATCCTCTTTTTGGATCCGCAGCGCACCGCGTCTCCTCACACAACCACCTCCTGCCTCGCATCCTTGCCTCTGCTCTCTGCATATCCCTCCCCTCCTTGCTTCTTCCCTCCTCCACATTCCCCACTTCTGCCCGCCCACACACACACACAGTGGCCCCGAAGGAAGCTCCACCGAAGGCCACAGTGGGCAAGCTCGCACGGCAACGTCGGCACATCCCTCAAGCGGTACGTGGCACGGGTGCTGCATCGAAGGGCCCAGTGGGCATGCGCTCGCATGGTGCCGCCCGTCCTCCTCGTGATCACATGGCCAAGTAGGGTTACGTCGGGCGTGTCCCTCTACAGGAGGAATTTTCAAAAATAGTCAACACATAGTCTGGGGACGATGTGTCGATTATTTGTGGATCATGTTTGAATATGTTCGACTGTTGTTTTATTTGTCGCCCCAAGTCCGCCTGTAGGGGGACGTGCCCGACCTAAAAGTAGGGAGCACCTGCGGCCCCGCACGACCCTCACACGTCTTGCAGTCCCGCCGGGAGCTCCGCCGAAGGCCCCCGTGGCCGCAGGCTGGCCGGCTCCCCTTCGCCCAGAGACGCCTCCCACGGAGCCCGCGCTCCCAGGAGGAGCTCCGCCCGTAGGGCTCCAGGTGGCTGCGTCCACGCGGCGTCCCCCGCGCCCAGCTCGGCACACGCCTGGCGCGGATGGTTTCGGCTCCCTTTCGCCCAGGCGCCTCCCACGGATCGCGCTCCAGACGGAGCTCCGCCCATGGCTCCAGTGGCTGCGTCCACGTGGCGTCCCCGCGCCCAGTTCGGCACACGCCTGACGCGGATGGCTTTGCACAGGGAGCTCCCTCGCCCCCCGTCCGCACAGTCCCGAGCTGCATTCGTTGTGCCATGCGCTGCCTGCTGCGCCTTTCACCACTGACAGCTGCCTAGGGTTGGGCTACTCGCCAAGCTGGGTCCGCTAGGAAATTCTGGCCAGAGTGCACCCCGGGAGAGGTCTGGGGCTCGATCTTGTGGAGGGGAGGGCCTGGACTTCCGACGTGCTGTCTTTTCTGTGATGCCAGCGCTTTGTTTTTCCAGAGGCCCGCCTCGCGTCGCAGGACTACGGTGGGGGCATTCGTTGAAGGACTGTGCCCAGGAGGCTTCAGACCCCAGAGGCTCCCTCATCTGAGGAGCGGCGGCGGTGAGATCCATGGCCGATCCACGATTGGAGTCCCACCGGCTTCCAGACCCCGGATTCCTGTTCCAGTGGTTCTTTTATCCCTTGCCCCCACCGCATCAGGCATTCGTCTGGGATGAGGGCCTGGTCCCCGCAGGGGGCCGAGAGGCCTGTGGAGGGTTTCTCCCAAGGGATTAGGCGACCCCTCCTCCTCCTCCTCCTCCTCCTCCGCCTCCTCCTCCTCCTCCTCCTCCTCCTCCTCCTCCTCCTCGCCATTCCCTTCCCTCTTCGAGTCGCCCATGGCCCCGGGGAAACCGTGCAGATGACTGGCGGCCCGCATGGAAAAAGGCACGACGTCGGAAGTCTGGGGGGCTGCCCGCGGCGAGGACGCCGGCGGCCACTCCAGGTGCGTCCTCTCGAGGGACGGCACGGAGGCTCGCCTCCTCTTCCGCTCCCCTCGACTGCACGCGAGAGAGAGAGAGACCCCTTTTCCTCCTCCCCTTCCCCCTACTCCTTCTCCTCCTCGTCCTCCCTCCTCTTCCTCCTCCTCCTCCTCCTCCTTCTCCTCCTCGTCATCATCATCATCATCATCGTCATCATCATCATCATCATCATCATCATCATCATCAGCATCATCATCATCCCTCTCCTCCTCCTCCTCGACTCGACTCGACTGCTCCACGCACAAGAGAGCACACTGAGGCGCCCGCGATCGCCACGAGGGCCCTTCAGACGTCCACTACACGAAAGAATGACCCTTTGCCGGAGTGATCTTTGGTGCGGGCCCAGTGGGGCCCCCGATCGCCGAAAGCGATGCAATAGCGCTGTCTGGCGCGCTTGGCTTTGACCCACCCGCGCACCCAAAGAAGTCGCACACCAAATGTCACACTTGCCTAGGGCCACTCTTGCCTGTGGCCGATCCCCTCCCCATGGCCTAGGGCCACTCTTGCGTGTGCGCGTAGGGCCACTCTTGTATGCTGCCGGAGTGACCTCTGGTGCGGGCCCAGTGGGGCCCGCCCGATCGTTGAATGCAATGCGAAAGCAGCGGCTTGCGCGCCTGGCTATGTCCCCGAAGGGCACCCCCTTGGCCGCGCACTAAAGGTTACTCCTGCTTAGGGGCACTCCTGCGTGTAGCCATCGACAGCACCAAGACGCCACGAAAAAGTACAAAGATGGCCCTGAGAGGCTTCAACACGTCTACGCGCAGATTCCCCACAAGGTAAAAATACAAAATCATGACGGCTTTCACTCACGTCAGGCATTCTCGGTTCCAGATGACTCTCCAAAAGGCCTAGACGGCCAGCGAATGCCCTCAAGAGAGCCCCCAAGATTGCTTCAGATGGCACGCGCTGGCCTTCAAGAACCAAGACGGCCGAACACCGCCCCAAGGAAGCCCACCAGACGTCGCCCAGACCTCCAGGAAGAGCCCCGCGAGCCAACCAGGAACCCAGAGATTGCCCGGAGAGGCCCGGCGAGAGCCCAAGAAGGGCCCGACACAGCCCCAACAGGCGTCTGGAGGGCTCCCAAATAGCCCTCATACGGCTTCAGGTCGAGCCCCCACGGCATCTCCGATCATTCCTCCATCCAGGGTTGCTGCACTGCCCAGCGTCGAGCGGCAACACGCGGCAGCGCGCGGCAGCGACCTGCACCGAGCACGAGCAGCAGGTGGAGCTTCGGCCGATGAGAGCACATCGAGCAGGCGGCACCAGCAGTCACCGGAAGCATGCTGCATCAGCAAGTTTTGACCAGCAGCAGCAGCAGGCAGCAGCACCACGGAGCAGCAAGCTGCATCGGCAACTGTTAGCAGCAGCATGCAGCCATGGCATGCAGCAGAACACAGCAGCAGTCAGGCCATCAAGCAGTGCAAAGCAGCGAGGAGCCGCAATTAACAGCATTCAGCACCAATAACGAGGAGGAGGAGGAGGACGAGGAGGCGGAGGAGGAGGAGGAGGAGGAGGAGGCGAAGGCGGAGGAGAAGGATTGGAAGGAGGAGGAGGAGGAGGAGGAGGAGGAGGAGGAGGAGGAGAGTAAGCAGTGAAGCAATCGAGCAGGCCACGAGCAGTCAGGCCACCAGGCCAGCAACCTCTCGCAGGCAGGAGTGCCAGCGAGCAGTTCAGCAGACAATCGGCCTTCACCTCCTCCTCCTCCTCCTCCTCCCTCCTCCTCCTCTCTGTCTCCTCCTCCTCCTCTGCCTCCTCATCCGCGTCCTTCTCTCCTCCCTCCTCCTCCTCCTCTCCCTCCTCCCTCCTCCTCTGCCTCCTCCTCCTCCTCCTCCTCCTTCTCCTCCTCCTCCTCCTCCTCCTCCTCCTCCAGGCGTCATGCTCCCATCCGGATGCATTCTTTACACGCCATCCTTATACATTACATTATTTTGACCTCCGCGCCATGGCTTCCCCTTGCTCTTGAGGAGCCCCTTGCCCCCACGCACTGGGGGATGGTGGAACATCGCAGCCTCAATTTCGTCACTCACAACGTTTGCTTTCTCGTTCAGCCTGGCCGACACAATGAAGTTTCTCTTGCGCACGCCACCAAGGACATCACCTTCCAGACGGTCACTCGCATACGAATGAATACTGCGGACGCATGTTGCAGCAGCGTCGCCGACAAGGATTTACATATTCAAAGCTTGGGATATGGTCGAGGAGCGTTTACTAACGCACACGCATGGGTATAGCTCAGATTGCGGAAATACTTATTTCGGTTAAGACACTGTTGCAGTGTATGCGCCTCCTGCCACCTTGCAGGGTCGAGGAGGGGCTGTGCTCTTGCGCTCGGGTCGCTTTCACATTCTTGCCATCGTCGTTGATTTCCCCCCACGCCCGATGATTGTAAAGCAGAGGAGCGTGTACAAAAGAGCGTGGATTCTCTTATTACATGGATGACTTATATTTCTAGCGAGCTGCCAACAAGATGCTCATTTGAATTTGGAAGAGATTTGAATGACCACGCTGGCGTGCCACCGCGTGAACATCATTCGGACGAAGCTGACCCCATTGGGCCCCTGCATCCGCGGCCCGAGCATTAGTGTATGAAGAAGATGCGTACCTATCTCGAACAGTTTGGGCTGTGTCTTACCAGTGCCTTTGTAGGAGGAGAGGGCACTTTCTCCGGGAAACAGAGCAGTACGCGTGTTGACTATATCGGGGTTCCCAGAACATGGCTCTTTTCGGTCACCCAATGTCGTGTCTTCCAACAATTTGGCAGAAGGCCCCAAATGGTCCCCACGGTCCGAAGATGGGATCACTGGCCTCTCCAGGTCTCGGTGGGATACCTCCTGCGTTTCCCTGCGGCGCCCAAAACGAAGGCCGAGTCTTGGGACGCTGATCGGCTTGTGGAAGGGGGTGGTGGATGGTGCCTGGAGAGGTCGTTTTCTACGCGAAGTTCAAGCTATGTGCTATCGCACTGATCCCGCTTGGCGCTGTCTTGAGGGACAAGCGACTCCACATCGAGCATGGGAACAGTTTGATAAATATATAAGAGGCATAGCACTTCGGTGCTATCCGAAGGTAATTTGTAACACGAAGAATATGTCCGATCCCGAGAACAACAACGTACCTTACTCCGAGAAAGATTCGAACTTCGAGAAAAACTTGCTACCTTTCCTGCCGCTATTATTGCTGCTCATCCAAACTTCCAGGAACTCACCCGGGTGCAAAATAAGTTGCTTGCGACTATCAAGCAGGTAAAACACACGCGCGATACGGATCGATAGCCGAATATGGAGTCGCTTGCAGAGCAGATTCGGGACGCCTGGAAAGACGCACGGTGTTCTCTTTTGCATCGCCTGCGTCGCCGACTTGCCTGCACGACTGTCGGACCGGCCGACGTTTTTTTTGTTTTCAACCAGCCGCTCAGCATGCGCCCTACTGTGCAGATGTGGACAGATTTCCTTGCCCAGCGAGGACCCTTGGGCGGTTAATCGGCGAGGCCAGTTGACCCACCTTCTCTGCCAGATGATCGTTTTGAGACGGGAACGGGGCATCGCATCTACGGGCCAAGATTTAAAGATGAAGCGGATCGAGACTTGCACGGCATTTCTACATCCTAACGCACGATGGCCTACAGAAAGACGGCACGACCATGGAGCTCACCAATGGAAATTCATCGTATGTTGCTACTTCCAATTCAGAAGCGCCCGAAACATAAGCACGAGCAAAGTACATGCAGTGACGCTATACCTAGCATGGAATGATTTTCTCGTCGTATCAGAGGTGTTCTTTGGGAAGTTCGTGGAGGGGCTCGGTTGCCGCTGGACTAGCACCGATCCTGGGGGCGCAGTATACCACAACCCACCGCTACCGCCCCTGGACTTCGATCGGTTCGGCTCGTTCATAGAATGTGCCCCTTCAGTAAGGCTTACAGTAAGTACCTGGGCGTCAGAGGCAACGCGTGCTACCCTGAGCGAGTTGTTGCTGATCATCTTCATGGTGGGGTGTCCCACCGCAAGAGCGAGGTCGCCATAAAAGTACAGCCCATCGCAGGCTGGCGCTATTCCCGTCTACATAAGTAGCATTGCGCGTTGTTTTTACGACCAGGCTAGCGGTTTTGGCAGTATGTATGCTAGCTTGCTTGATGATACTGGTTATTTACACACGCATCCAGACGATATTATCTTGCACACTTGTGCTCTAGAGCGCGGACCTCTTTATTTTCATTCGTCGTCGTCCCTCTGGTCCCTTGGACCCAACCTCACCCCCGGGTCCTGGCCCCAGCCCCCCTCGCCCGCTGGCCCCGGCCCTGAACCTGGCCTCCCCCCCCGGCCCTGGCCCCAGTCCCCGTCGCCTTGGACCTTTTATTTCCGCTCGTCATCGCCCCTCTGGCCCTGGTCCTGGACCCTGCCTCCCCCCCTGGTCCTGGCCCCAGCCCCCCTCGCCCCGCTGGCCCCGGCCCTGGGCCCGGCCTCCCCGCCCGGCCCTCCTTCTGTTCTTGGATAGGTCTCGGAGCGCGGAAGGGTGCAGTTTCAGGGAGAGTGGGGCCCTCTGGTGCGCCCCAAAGACCAAGGTAAGAACAGGGGTCTTGGGGCGAATTCTGGAAGAGCCGGAGTCCCCATACTGATTGCTGGGGCAAGGGCTCCCATGTGTTTGACATCGGTGGGAGACATGGTGTCTTCGACCGCCCTGCGGCCATTCTGTTGAGGAAGTGGAGGGGATTGGCCGTATGCAGATGGCGAGCGAGTTTCCTCCTCCTCCTCCTCCTCCTCCTCCTCCTCCTCCTCCTCCTCCTCCTCCTCCTCCTCCTCCTCCTCTCCCTCCGCACGGGAATAAGCCTTCGCAGCCACTGGGCGAACTCTGATCGTGTCAGGCCGCTTGCTGCCGTGGACCCGCCCTGGTCTGCCAGTGCTGCACTGTGGGGCCTCGTGAGTCCGAGAAGGGTCTGAGCATCAGCTCCCTTTTCGCGCCCCGTGGCGGCTCCCGGATGCCCCCCAGCGGCGCAGGAACCCCGAGCGGGGGCCCAAATGCCGCCAGGATGGCCAAAGTGGCCCAACACAGCCTTCAAGAAGGCCAGAGATTGCCAGAGGTGGCTCCCAGAGGCCCCCAGAGAGAACTGCAGAGGCTCCAACAGTTCACCCAGGAGCCACCTCGCTGGGAAGCTGAAAACTTGTTCGAAGCCCTTTGGAAAATTATCCGAGCAAAGCATGCCAAAAGTAGGAGCCCTGCGATGCTTCTGAGACGTCCGTGATGGGAAGCTCCTGGGAGGCTCCAGAGGCTGTTGGGAGGCCATCGGCGGGCCCTCGAGAGGCTATCGGAAAGGTGATAAGAACGGTCATGAGAGGGTCACGAGAGGGGCCGTCTTACGGAGACCTTAGGGGCTTCTTGTGCCGTCTTAGGGTGACCTTGGGGGTCTACGGGGCGGTCTTGGAGCGTCGGAAGCCAGAAAAGGCAAAAACGTGACAACTTGTACATAACACGCGTGTGTAAGGACAGAAATGTATGTATGCAACGATTTGGGCCTCGTGGAGGTCTTCGTGGAACCCTGTTGGGGCGTCTTGGGCGCCTTTCGGACCGTCTGGAGGCCATCTTGGCCCGTCTTGGAGGCATTTTAGGGCCATCCTGAGTTCTCTTAGGGTCATCTTGGTTGTCTTGAGGCGTCGTGGGACCATCTTGGAGGCATTTTGGCCATCATCTTGGAGGCATCGGCATCCTGGCATGACCTTGGGCGGAAAAGCAATCGTGAGCTGCATTTGTTGGTGGGCCGGCTGGTCAAGCCGAAATCCACGGGGAATTTATGAAAAAGGTTCAACACAGTAAGCCGTCCAGCACGCCAAGCACCCCTGTGATAAACACAGCGGGCGGCAGATGACGGAAAGAGCGAGGTACGAACGCGAGACGTTTCGCAAGGGGGCGAAGCCTTTATAGGGAGGGGGTCTTGGGGAGGGGGCTAGCGGGGGAATAAAAGTCTAGTTGCCCTCGCGCCTTTTATTTTTTCGAACGAAGCGGCTCCCGGGCGGCTCTCATGGCATGTTTCTTCGTCTTTTCCTGGTGAACCGGCCAGAGGGCCCCCAGACGAGCCCAAGAGGGCCCCAACACGGTTTCAGAGGGCCCCAAGACGGCCCCAAGAGAGTGTCCGTAGCAATTTTGGCTCAAGCTATTTTGGCTCAAGTAATCGTGGCTCGAGTCTTTTCAGCCAACTATGCGTTCGTGGTCGTTTCTTTGCCAGTTGGCTCCATGCCGCCCCCTTCGGAAGATGCAGGTGATCTCCTTTTGCAAGAAGGAGCTCGAGCCCTCCCGGCAGGGCAACAAGCTCCAGAACCGCCCTGCGATGTGGCGGAGCCGGGATGTGATGACGGTGGTGGAGAAGGTCTTGCGACGGTCATCTCGGAGTACCCATCGTTTGGAATGATATGCTTGACAATGGCGATGCATGGTTCAAGTCCACTGGAGCGTCTCTTCAAGATTTTGCCTGCTGCGATTCTTGTCGCACAGGTTGTGATGACAGCTTTGTTGGCTGCCCATGCGTACGGAAGCCATTCAACCGGATGGTGCCCACGCACTGCCTCGGCAAGCCCGAAAGTCGTGATATCCGCCATCTCTGTCCTTTATTTCGTGCGAGTCACATCCAATTTCATTTTTTGTACGAGTTGTTTGAATCCCCTGGACCAGAGAGAAGGCATAAAACGTGCTGGATGCAATTCTTGGCTGCTGATGCTTATGAGTATTGACGAGCTCTTCAGCCTCACATTCGACAGCGCCGTGTACCTAACGAACATGTTCATTGTATTTGAGAGCGATTCCGTTAAAGACATGGTGCTCAACGCGCTTGCAGCAGAGTTCTTGATTGCTATCGACGATGAGTTTAAAGA
>CAUYUJ010015448.1:107500-162500 GCA_963575745.1 Prorocentrum cordatum
AGAAGGCCCAGAGACGCCCAATAAAGAGCGATCGGTGACGCAAAAAGCTCTTCACACCAAGGCTCCCAAGAGCGAACGGTGACGTAAACAAGCTGATAAGACCAAGGCTCCCAGCAGAGAGCGGTGACGTAACAAGTTCCTGACACCAAGGCCCAGCCAAGGCTCAGGAACGGGCGGCAACGCAACAATCTCTGAACACCAAGGCTCCCAAGAGCGCGGGGTGACGTAACAAGCTCTCAACGCTGAGGCTCTCGGTACGAACGGCGGTGTGAGTAATTTCGGCTTCTGTTTCTGAAGCGCTCTTTCCGTTTCTGTGCCGGGCCAGGTCTAGTGGCATTCGGCCCACCCCGCCGCCTCGCTTGGTTATAGGTCAGAGGCTTCTTGGATGCCCGTGGAAATCTTTTGGGAGGCCTGTCGGAAGCCTCTTGGAGGCGGTTTTGGGGTGTCGGGGCCTCTCGGGGCCCTCTCGGGGGCCTCTCGGGAGCCTCTTGGGGCCTCTTTCGGGCCTCTTGTGGACTTCCTGAGGCGTATTGTGGGGCTCTTGGGAGCCCGCTGGCGGTCTCGTGGGTCATCTTGGGGCGGAGGGCTCGACATGTCAGTGCGGCTGTGCTCGTGGTAACCATGCCCCTGCAGTTGCTGGCAGCGGCCTCGCTGATCCTGGAGAAGCCCGCTGCCTATCTAGGGTCCGCTCCCCTCCCCTCTGCTCCCCGCGCCCCCTCTCCCTGCCCCTCCGCCCCCCCGCCTTCCCAGAGATCCGATGTTGTGATTTGTTCAATGCGGGGTCCCTGGAGGTCCCGACCACTTCCCCGGGACCGGTTTTTCATCCTGAGTCCTTTCTTGACGGTCCTGGGGCCCGGCGAGGGCCCTTAGAGGCCGACAACGGGGAAAACCTCCGTCCTGATTTTTGTTCATGCCTTGGATCTCTGGGCTGCTGTCGCCGCGACCTCCCCGCGCGGCTGGCCCCAGGGGTGGGTGCCGCTGGCGGTGCCGCACGGCGAGGACGCGGCTGCGGCGCCGGGCGGGCCTCCGCCCCCGGGGAGGCCCGGCGGCCGCGGGCGCCGCGCTTCGGCGGCGATCGTCCCGCTTCATGCGCGCGCCGCCTCGCCGTTTGCGGCGACGCCGGCGCGGGGCGTTCGGTGAGGTCGGGCATGTCCCCCTACAGGCGGAGTTGGGGCTAACAATGAGAATCATATTATCAAAGCATAATTTAATAAGAAGAAGAACCGTAATACATACATGCATAAATACATACATACATATATTAATACACCTAATAACAAGTCAATAAATAAAGAACAATTATAGCAACAACCAAAATATAATTCGAAATACGAGTAATAACAACAAAAGCAGAAACAATAAAAATAATAATGCCCCACAAAGTACCCCAAAAAATATTCAAGCATGGTCCGAAAATCGTCCCCGGGCCTTTGTTTGGAGTGTCTTTTGAGTATTCCCCCGGCAGAGGGACGGGCCCGACTGACGGATTTCGGGGCGGAACACGCTCTGGGGGGGCCGTCTCCGGGCCCGAGGGCCCACAGGAGCAGAGGCACGGCGCGAAGTCCACGCGAGAGGTCGGGTCGAGAGCTTTTGGGAGCCGCCAGCGGGCCCTTCGAGGTGGAGCGGGCCGCGCGGCGTTGGAGACCGGAGCCGACCTCGGCACGGCCGGGAGCTTGCCATAACCATACGGCCGTGCCCGATCGGTCTCGCCCCGGCCAGCCGAGCGGCATGGAACTGGATGCTTCGGCAAGGTCGGGCCCTGTGCTGGTCCCGGGTCGCGCCCCGACCAGGATGCCGAGGCGATTCCGGCTGCGGCGACGCGTCGACGGGGGAGGGCCCAGAGGGATCCGAGGAGGCTGACCCTACAGCTGGGGAAAGAAAGCGCACTTCCACCCCCCACCTGTCCCCATCAAGGGTGTCTTGCAGACGCGGCATGAAAAGTACCGACCCCCATCTGCCCCACCCCCATTCTGGGGAGAGGAGCCAGTCAGGGGGGTAGGGGTGCTCGCTTTGCACGCCTAAGACAGGCAAGCGGAAAAAGGGAGGCCAGGATCATACCAAGGAGATGTTCAGCGAGGGCCAGTTATGAGAAGCAGTCGTCCTCCATCCGCTTTGAAGCTTGAAGACGACTGTGCGCGGCGCTGTGTTGAGGGCCACATTATGAAGATGATTGCTTCCAGTCCATGTAGATGGTGGAAACTGTTACGAAACATGTGCGCGACTCGATCGCGAGAGCTACGTTTTGAAAACGAGTATTCCCCAATCCGCGCAGCTGTTGAACAGTCCACAATTCAAGGACAGCTATTGTAAGAAACGCGCAGCCCGCCCTACCGACACGACGGAAGGAAGATCACATGACGGAAAGGAAGGCTAAGGAGAAAGGGTGAGGAGGGACGGGATAGGGCGGATGAGGGGGCAGGGGGGAGGAAAGAGGACGAGGGAGTAGGGAGGATGAGGATGGGGATGGGAAGAGGAGGAGAAGGAGGAGGAGCCACTCGCGCTGGAGGGGAGGGGGTGGTCGATCCATTGGGACGGCTGCTCACCAAATTTGGCCCGCGGGCACATAACTCGTTGTGGCGACCCAGCGACTTGCCTCCGACCCAGGATCCCGCCTTCCACGCCCTACCCCCCCCCCCCCGCCCCTCCCTTGGAGTTCTCCCTCCCCCCCTCCCTCCTCGTTCCTCCTTGTCCTTTCTCGTCCGCGGTCTGGCGCGGTGGGGTGAGCTCGTGCACCATGCAGTGTTGTTGGCGTTCCTCCCTCATTGTTCTTCCTCCCTCCCTCTTCCTCTTCCTCCTCGTTCGTCCTCCTCGGCGGGCGCTGGGCACGCTGGAGCCCCCGTCCCTTCATTGGGGAGGCCAGCAGTTCCGATAGGCCGATCGAGGGCTCGGGGGAGGCTTGGGGTCAACAGCTAGAAGCTGTCAGTTCCTGCCTCCGCCCCCCCTCCTCCCTCCATCATCCGTCCCTTCTTGCTTCCCTCCCTCATCCGCCGGCAACTGTTGCAGACCATGGCAGGTGTGCCTGTGGCCTGTGTCTAGCCTAGTACCGCCCCGCATCCCCAAGAGGAGAATAGAGTCCAAAAGGGAACGTGCGCTTCATTGAGTGACCTACCCCGACTGCTCCCCGGGCGCGCTCCAGCGCGCTATCGATTACATTTCCTTCTGTTTATTGGAGCACGTCGCTGGCATCGGGACGACCCACAAAATGGGCCAGGTTCCAAAAGTCTTACCGCTCAATGCCCAGAATATAACCATGAAGCTGGGGACGGCAGCAAGGGCAAGCCATTGATGTCCAATGACGGGTGGGGAATCAAGGCACGTTGGGCGTAATCGGAGCATGGACCTGTGCGGTTTCGGGGGGAAGCCATGCGCAGGTATCTCAGAGATCGCGCCACGGACCGAAGGAAGGTGTGCAGCCACAAAGGTCAGTTATAGTGGGCTCAAGGCGGTGCTCCTTTCCGGCTCCACCATGCACACCTCGGACAGCGTGGCAGGCCCAGCTCCTGCGATATTGGCGTCATTGTTGAGCGCAGCCATGTGGAGCCACAGCTGTCCACGACCTCTGCTGGGCGCTGGCCCTGCAAAAAGGTGCCTTCGGGCCTACGTTTTTGGTGCCGTGCGCGCTCCGGGCAGCACCCTGTGGCGGAGGCGGCTGCTGCGGTCGCGAGGGCCACCGTGTCTTCGACGTTCACCACACCAGCATGCACGCAAGAGAGGAAGGATCGCGACTGTTCAGATGCTGTCCTGGGCCATGTCGGGGACACTGTCAACATCCAGATCTGGGGATTGAGTGCGGGTTTGGGAAGATGGCCCAGGCTCTATCCGGTCTAGGCTCGAGGACGCCAACGGACGATGCTGACCATGGCGGGGTATGGCGCGGAGAAACAACCACAAGCATGTTTTACCAAATGGTCCGCCGAAAGATAAAGGCGAAGGGCGTCCGAACATGCATCAAGCCCCTTCCCGAGAATAAGCTTCTCGTCGAGCAGCACGACGCCATCATCCCCAGCCTACTTATCCTGCTCTCCCCCCTCCCTCCTCCACCCCTGTCCTCCTCCTCCTCCTCCTCCTTCTCCAACTCCGTCTCCTCATCATCATCAGCATCATCATCACCATCATCATCATCAGCAGCATCAGCATCATCATCATCCTTCTCGTCCTCGTCATCCTCCTCATACTCCTCCTCATCCTCCTCATCCTTCCGCCGCGGTCCTCCTTCATCCTCTCCCCCGTCATCCTCAACCCACCGCTTCCTCTTATGATTGCGTTGTTCCCTCTTCCCTACCCGGCTTGGCCGCGCGTTTAGCGACCCCACCGGTTCTGGGGTCTGGGGGGCGTCGGCCGTGGGCGCGGCGGTGGCGGTGGACGCGATGGCAGCGGCAGCGGCAGGTGGCGGTTGTGGTAGGCAGTGGCGGCGGCGGTGGATCGCGCCGTCTCCGCGGCAGAGGGCGCGGCCAAGCACGAAGAGGAGAACGAGGAGAGCGAGGAGGACGGCGACGACGAGGATGATGGGTTGCGTGCACGCGGCTGCCGAGCGCACGGCGAGGATGAAGCTCCTGGGTTGCGTGCACGCGGCTGCCGAGCGCGCTAGCAGCCCGCCAGTCAGCTACTTACCACCTCCGCGCTCCCCGCCCCTCCTGCCGCGGGCTGCCCCCTTCCATGCCCGCGCTTGCTTGCAGAACTGGTCGCGGCAGTGGCAGCGGTGGCGGTCGGTGGTGATCCAGAGGTCCAGGGGGGGCCTTGGAGTTCCAGGAGGGGCCCCAGAGGTCTAGGGGGGGGCCCATGAGGACTCTGGAACCTCCAGAGGCCCCCGAAAGCGTCCAGAGGCCCCACGTGGGTTAAAAGCACTGGCCCTCGATCCCTCGCGCTCGAGCCGCTTTGGTGCTCGATCTTCCTCGCTCCTCGAGCCGCGGCTCTGCCCCCGCCCAGGACCACGCGCTCGCGCCCGCGCCCTCTGCGTCGCCGGAGACCGCGCAGGCCGAGAGCATCGTGGCCTTCGTGGAGGCCGCGCGCGCGACACGCACGTGCCGTTGGCGGGTGGCCTGCTGCCAACGCCGCCGACCGCTACCGGCACGCCGTCGGCGGCGCCGGCGGCGGCAGCGTCGGCGGCAGCGTCGGCGGCAGCGTCGGCGGCAGCGTCGGCAGCGTCGGCGGCGGCAGCATCGGCGGCTGTGCGTCAGCGGCGGCGGGCTGTCGGCGGCGGGCTCGGCAGTTCCGGGTTTGCAGTGCCGGGGCGGTCTGGGGCGCTCCTGGGGGTTCCCCGCGTGACCTTTCCAGAGGCCAAGAGCGCATTGTTCGGGAGATGGATGTGTCCAACACGGCCTAAGATGGCCGCGAGAACCGTCCTGGAGCCTTCTTGGGCGCCTCCTGGGCCGCGTCTTACAGGCCTGCAGGTGGCGGGGGCGGGAGCGGGAGCGGTGCTCGACGTGGCCGAGCTAGGTCGGTCTTTGGAGCCCCTGGCAGGCCAGGCCCTGAGAGTCCCCGTTCCAAAGGACTGGCGAGCACTAGCAGCGATCTTTTGGCGGAGGGGTGCGATGAGATAATGGTGAGGGTTAGGGGAGGAGGTAGGAGGAAACTGGGGACGGATGAGGAGGAGGAGGAAAAGGAGGAGGAGGAGGAAGTACAACTACCTGGATTAAAAAGCGCGGACCGACGCAATTCTCCGAAAGCTCGACGGGTCATCTTGGGCGTATTGGAACGATACTTCGGCGACTCGGGGTCCTCTTGGACCGTCTTGGCGGCCTCTTGGAGCCCTCCTGGCCCGTCTTGGGGCCCCATTGGGCCCCCAAAAGTCACGCGGGGAGGCGGGGGACCCCAGGGGAACCGCGGCACGCCACGGGAGATTTGGGAATTTGGGCTCCAGGCCCTTGAAAGACTCCTGAGGACTGAGGGCTGAGGCTCCAGGGAGTAGGCACGGTGGTGGATATATATATATATATATATATATACATATATATACATATATATATACCTATTATATATACATATTTATATACACATACATCCATACACGCAGACAGGCAGACAGGCAGACAGGCAGACAGAGACAGACAGACAGACAGACAGACAGGCAGACAGGCAGACAGTCAGACAGACAGACAGAGAGACAGACAGACAGAGAGACAGAGACAGACAGACAGAGAGAGAGAGAGAGACAGACAGACAGACAGACAGAGACAGAGACAGAGACAGAGACAGAGACAGACAGACAGACAGAGAGACAGACAGACAGACAGACAGACACACAGACATACCTAGTTGCCTACCGACCTACATACATACATGCATACACATATACATGAATACATGAATACATGCATGCAAACAAGCATGCATGCATTCATGCATACATACATACTTTCCTATATACATAAATACATACATACATACATGCATGCATGCATACATACATACATACATACATACATACATACATACATGTGCACATATATGTATGTGTTTGTAGGTGGGCGTGTGTCTGTTTAGTCGTTGGTTTGTTTGTTGTTTGATTAGTTGGTTGGCTGGCTGGCCGGCTGGTTGGTTTATGTGTGTCCTGTTTGAGTTCGCAAACGGAAATGGACGAGGAGCAGAATGGTGTTCTGGGGAAGCGACCAGGTGCTGGGTATGCGCATGGGCAGAGGAGATGATTGCGCCTCAAGGTATCTGCTGGATACACGTGGGGATAACTGGTCTGCCACGACCACGTAAGGCCGAGCGCCGGAAGACATGCGGCCACATGCATACCCAGCTCTCGCAGCCCAGCCACACCATGTGTATCCAGCTTTCTGGCACACATCGGTCTTGCGCACAACTATCACCTCGTCGGGCGTGCTGCAGCGCCAGCGCGTTGCTGGATGGGGGGGGCGAGGGTAAATGGGACGGAGGGGGAGGGAGAGCAAATGAGTGTGGGACGGGATGCAGGACGAGCGGGGCTAGGCTGATGAGAGTTGGGGAGGGAGGAGTGGAGTTTCGGGATCGGACTGTGCACCCGATAGACCGCAAGCTTTGCACCCGCACCACACTGGGTATTGCATCTGACGTGAATGGGCGTTGCGTTCGTTTTGGGCTTTGCACCCGAAGCGCATGTGGCGTTGCATCTACGCCTCCACCCCCCCTTGTGGGCTTCGCACCCCGAGGCCGACAGGGGAGGAGGGAAACGAGGGAAGGCGAGAGTGAGCGGCAGGGAGGGGGAAGGGAGGAGGAGACGACGGCGGTGGGACGGGGTGGAGGATGAGCTGGTGTGGAGTGGACGTTGCACCTGGCAGGAGTGGACGTTGCACCCGGTGTGGGCACTGCACCCGCACCGCACAAAGCATTGCACCTGAACGAACAGGCGCTGCACCCGTTTTGGGCTGTGCACCCGCACCACACCAGGCACTGCACCTGGCACGGGTGGGCGCTGCACCCGTCTCGGGCTCGGCACCCGCAGCCCACGGCACTGCGCCTGGAAATAATGGGCGTTGCGCCCGAGGTGGGCGCTGCACCCAAAGCACGCGCGGCAATACACCTGGCAGCAATAGGCGCTGCACCCGAACGAGCGATTGCGCCCCTTTGTGTCGAGCGAGGTGCGTGGCACCCGCAGACACGGAGAATCGCGCCGCTGCCTCCCATGAAAGATTTGGGCTCGAGCGGGCACGGACAAAAACAGGTCGTTTTTGTTTGGGGGGGAGTGTGCATATGAGTATATACACATGTATATTTGTAGTGTGACTGGTCAGTAGACGGTGGGACTGGCAGATAGGATATATGGGCAGTGTTGTCGATACACATATATATAGAGAGGGATGTATACATATCGTTGGAGTCCGGCAGATAGACATATAGTGATGCCGACACTTAGGCGGATGAGATCGTTAGACGGATCTAGAGATACAGGTTGCCCGATGGATGAAGACGGTTGTCCCAATAGTTGTCTTGTCGTTGGTTAAACCTTGCCCCATTCTCATTATCGGCACTTGGCCCGTCTTATAGATGTGTCCCACCATCGGTTCCATCCATCACCTGCGTAGTTGTTAACATGCAACCAGGACTTCGCTCCCGTTTTTCTTAATTCATCTACAGACGGGACAACAGCAGGACAACCACGGGATAACCGCGGCACAACCGCAGGACATCCACGGGACACCCACGGGACCATAACGGGATATCCACGGGCTACGGGACAACCATGGGACAGCCGCAGGACAACCCCGTGACAACAATAGGACAACCACGGGACAACCACAGAACAAACACAGGACAACCACGGGACAACCACAGCACAACCGCGGGGCAATTTTGGAACGACCGCGGGACAACCACGGGACAACCCGCCAGACAACCCGCCGGACAAACTCGGGCACGCCATAATACAATCACGGGACAAACATGGGACACGGGACAACCGCAGGACAACGCCTGGCACGCCTTGGAAAATTGCCAGTTATTGAGGCGTGAATTTGGGTTAGCCAGTGTAGAAATTCGCGGTGTTTCGCCTCGCCCCTACACGCGTCACGCACGACATGAACCGGAACCGAAATCGATGTCCTGGTTCGGGGTCTCACCCTCCCAATCGCCAATATCTATTTGAGCTATACTGGAGCTGTATTGGGGCCTCTTGGAGCCATGCTTGAGGCCAACCTGGGCCGACATGGGCCATCGCGTGGATCTTTGGAGGCAATACTGGTATGTTTGGCCTGTGGCCACGGCGGATATTCTGACCACCCTCCGCGCATGCGGTCCAGACCCTGGAGGGGGTCAACGGGGGAGCAGGTGCTTCAAGCCGTTTGGCTCAAACGTGTGCGAAGGGTGCAGTTCCTGCCGCTGCGCGCCCGCCGCAGCGAAGTCCAAGGTCGCCTCAATTCTGGGCGCGGGCCAACAATTTTCTCTTGCCGGGCGCCAGGGCCGCGAGACGCTCGTGCTTGCAGCCGTTGCAAAGGCGCTCTTGGCCTGCAGGGCCGCTGGTGCGCCACACTCGGGCGCTGCGCAATTGGGTGGCGATAAATGGGAGGTGAAGAAAGGCAGGTGCACCTTTTGCGCCCTCAAGGGGCAGTGAAAGGTCCCCCTGGGGCCCAAAAGGGGCACGGAGGTTGCGCGCTTCTTACCCCGCACTGTTCGCCCCCCCCAAAGAAGGAAACGCCCAGCACACACTGCGATGGCGCGCCAAAGGCGCCTGGCGCGCGTGGCTCTGCTGCTGGCGGCGCTGTGGTGCCTCGCCCCCGCAGCATGGTGCGGCCCGCGCGGCGGCGGCGCGCTGGCGCGGGGCCCCTGGGCCAGGCAGGGCGCGCGTCCCGTGCCTCGCGGCGCTGCCCCGCGGCTGGCGCTGCGGGCGGCGGTGCGGCAGTGGGCGGCGGACCCGGCGGCCATTCGGCGACTACAAAGGGCGTGGTCACGCCGGGGTGTGGTCTGCGATCTGCGTCGACTGGGGCCTGGGGGGGCGCCACGCTGCCCTCGTGGAACTCTGTCGAGTGCGGGTTGCAAGCCACACCATTTGCAAACCACGCCCTTCGGGGTCGCCGAGCCATGGACGCGCTGCTGCGGCAGCTGCAGGGCGACATGCTCCCCAGAAACAAGCGACCGGTCGCCTACAACGGCAGCGCGGGGCTCGTGTGCGTGGGCTGCACCATCGGTCTGGTGGAGAACCCAGCGGACGGCGTCGCCAGGGAGTCCAAGGCTACGCGGCAGCGGCCAGAGCTGGCGAGGCTGCTCTGCAGAGCCTGTTCGCAGGCCGACCCGGACTTCCGCTTCACATCGATCCAGGTCAACTTGAACACCAGGTACGGTATGCACACGGACGGCGAGGACGCGGGGCCTAGCCGCATGGTCTGTTTCGGCAATTTCTCGCGCGGCAGGTTGTGGCTTCACAACTGGCAGGGGCAGGAGTGGCAGCCGATCGACGCTCGCGAGCGGTGGATAGCCTTCGACGGGCGGGAGTTCCACTTCACGGAGGAGTGGGACGGCCCAGAGAGATACAGCCTCGTCTACTTCACGCACCCCGCCTGGTGCAGCTCCGGCCTCCAGGCGGAGGCCAAACAGAGGCTGGAGGAGCTCGGCTTTCCGTGGCCCGAGCCGGGGGACGTCTTCCCGGAGCTGCTGCCACCGCCCAGGGAGCGATCCGCTGCGGCCGAGAAGGCCATGCCGCCACACCTGCTGGCAGCCGAGCGGCGTCTGCCCGAGCGGCCAACTTCGGCGCGCCGGCACAGCGCGGTCAGGAGACACCGCTGAGCCCGCGCCCTCCGGCGGAGTTTTCCCACCCCACGCACAGCTGGGCTGCGCCTTCCCCTTCCCCCCCTGCCCCCCCCTCTGCGGACGGCCAAAGTCGCAGGCTAAACATGAAGTCGGAATATCCAGTTGCGCCCCGCACATCCCCCATTGCGCGGCGGGGAGGGATTGGGGACAACATGAAGCCATAGCCGTCGCGGGCAACTCGCCAGAGGGGGAATGGGCCCTGAGGGAAACGGGTCCTGAGGTTTTTCGCCGTTTTCGGGCTCCTGGGGCCCTCAACGGGCCCCGAGACCCGTCAGAGAACGACTCGGGATGGAGATCTCGCCTTGGGGAGAAAGGCCCAAGGGTCCAGGACCCGTTTCCCTCAAGACCCGCTTACCCTATGCTGAATTATGCGGGCGCCAGTTGGCGTGGAGGGGTCCTGGAGGAGGCGGGAGACGAGCGAGGTCGCAGCAGTCGCTGCCGATGGGTGTGCCCAGACGAGGCGTGCTTCATGACCGCCAAGTGTCATACAACAAAACGTGTGATGGGTTCGCTCGTTTTCTTTTTTATGGCTGCCGGCTGCCACAACAAAGAGGAGATGTGTTGCATCTTTGGAGGCGAGCGGGCGCTGAGGCAGGCGCAATGCAGGTGGCATCTTGGTGCGGCGGCAGCGCAGGAGCGGGCGTTCAAGACTGCACGCCCCCGGCCGGCTTCGGGGACCCCTGGCAGCGGAGATCTCAGGATGACAATTATCGGGTTGGGAGGATGGGGTTGGGAGCATGAGGATCTCCTTACCCGTAGGCGGCCGAAGGTATCGTTCATTACATCTGGATGCTATTGCTCATGTCGTTCATCCTCCCAACCCCTTCCTCCCAACACGGTAATTGTTCTCCTCAAGATCGTTCAGAATTGAGCGGTTCTTGCGGTCACCCCGGATCACCCGCGGAGGCCCGAAGGGGGACCGCATTTCGCGCAGCGCCGCTTGGGTTGGGCGCCCTCCTCCCGCGCGGCGGCGCGTGGGCGCGAAGATAAGCCGCGCATCGCGGGGCGCGATTCGCGAAATTCACCGCCCACCAAGCTACCCCAACCCAACCCGAAGCCCTCGATTTGCACTCCAGTTCCAGTGTGTGTGGGGGGGAACATAGAACAAGGCACATCTGAAGACCGCCCCCCCCAACCCGAAATTCGGGCCTTGCGGTTGGGATGGGGTGGTCTGGTAGGCAGTCAGAGGTTAACCGACCTGGGCAACGGAGGCCAGAGCCCCAAGCCGCCCTTGGGCGGGGGGGGCTTGCCGCACGCCTCTCGCTCTCGACGTGCGGCGTCCAGAGAACCCCCATTGGGCTGCGCTGCAGACTCCCGTGGTAGGGCGCCGCCGGCCTGCGGTCGGCGGAGCCCGCGAGGGGACGGCATCCCTGACACGCGACGTCGCGGCAGAGCAGCAGCGCCGTGGCAAAGATGCGGCCAGAGCTCTCGTCGGCGACGAAGTCCAAGCCCTACCCTCGCCGGTCAACGATTCAGGCAGCTCGATGGGCGGCGGGGGCAGGGTTCGCGAGGTTCGTAGAGCGTGTGGCGGAATCAGAACCAGATTCCCACCCCCCATCGGTTCAGCAGAATCGATAGTTGGCGAAATCCGACCCTACCCCGGCTCCCAAACAATTCAGGATCATCGATAATCAACGGGGGTAGGGTTCGGATACCGCCACCGAACCAGAGCTCTCGACCCCGTCTCTCCTGCAGCACGTTTCGAGCTGGATCGAGTCGCGACGGCCCCAGGGGCCCGAAGCGGGGTAGAGAAGCGCGCCATGCTTTTGCTGCGACAACCAGAAGTCTGGGATTGGCGGCCGTGGCCTGCGGCAGCACCGCGCCCTGCAGCCAAGCAGATCAGTGCGGCGGGGCTGTGCGCCAGGCACCTGCCCGGGCAGTCAGTTGTCTGACTCGGACACGCCACAGCCCCACGCGAGCCGGCATGCCACGCGAGTTGGCCCCGCACGCACGCATTACTCCAGCTGCGCCCCCAGGTTGGTCAGTCGGCCCCGCCGCCTTGCGCCGCCTCGGTGACGAAGACCTCTCTGATGGCGTCCGCGTCCGCAGGTCCCGTGAGAAGGGCTCTCCGCGCCAGCTCGGTGAGCTCTGTGAGGGAGCTCGAGGTCGTAGATCTCCATGCGTCCGATTTCCGGAGGGCTCGAGCGCGCGCGAAGGCTTCAGCTCTGGCCTGGCTGCGCCACGAAAGGTCTGCGGCACCTGCCCCTCTAGCTGCACGGCCACGCGGCCAGATCGTGGACCACGCTGCTCCGGCTCCAGTGGCCAGGGACCGGCCGCGCATGGGCAACGCGGGCGTGTCGGGCTCATCCGCACCGCGACGCCCCGACTGGCGCAAAGGCCCTTCCTCTCCAAATCTGGGGGCGTCTTGACAACGTTGACGATCGGCGACGCGGCGCGATCCTCCAACCCCATCGGCTCGGACCTTGCATGGGAGGCCTTAAGATACAGTCAACCCGCATAGGAAGGATGGGCAACCTTCTCAAGGGTACCCTTGCATCCTTGCCTCCTCGGTCCATCCTTGGGCACTTTCGTTGGCCGCGCCCCGCTCAAAAAGCTTCGAGATGGGCGCCCAAGGCCCTTGCAGCCTCATCGCGCATCCTTCTGCTACGGGCCGACTGTATGTGCGCCGCTCGTGACTTTCGCCGCTCGCGCCAGGACGGCACGAGGGCCCGCTCTGGGTGCACGGTTTCGCCCGGGGCCGTGGGCGACCCGAGGAGGAGGAGGAGGAGGAGGAGGAGGAGGAGGAGGAGGAGGAGGAGGGGCAGGAGGAGATGGAGGAGGAGGAGGAGGAGGAGATGGAGGAGAGATGGAGGAGGAGGATGGAGAGGAGGGAGGGGGAGGAGGAGGAGGAGGAGAGGAGGAGGAGGAGGAGGAGGAGGAGGAGGAGGGAGGAGGAGTGGATGGGAGGAGATGGAGGAGATGGAGGATGGAGGAGGAGGAGGAGGAGGAGGAGGAGGAGGAGGAGGAGGAGGAGGAGGAGGAGGAGGGGTCGCCGAAGCCCTTCGGAGAAGCCCTCCAGCTCTTGGGAGAGCTCCTCTGCGCTGCGGCCGGCCCGGCCGGCCTGCCGGCCCAATCCGCGCGGCCCAGAGGCAGCCTCAAGTCGGACGTGTCCTTTTGGAGGGGGAATATATGAAAATAATCAAAAAGAGTATCGGGACGTTGTTTTACATGTTATGTGTTTTTATGTTTTGATATTCTATGTCAAGGAGTATGGGGACGTTGTTTGTATGAAAAGGTATGGGGACGTTTGTTTCAAATATATTGTTTGACTAGTTTGGAGTCGGTTTGCACTTGTTCGAATCTTTCGTCCCAAATCCGCCTGTAGGGGGACGTGACCGACCTAAAGGCAGCCCCCGGGGGGCCCCGCCCCGGGCCCTCCCAGAAATGGATCGAGCTCACAAAACCCTGACATCCTGGCGCCCCAACTTTTTCTAGCCGGGCGTGTTCGCATTTCTTCGGGCCAGGGCGACATCACAGATCGATGCGGCTCGGAAAATGGCGCAGAAAGATGGGGTCTAGGCCTTTGGGCGTGATTGCTGCAGTTTTTGCGCTACGTCGAATCCCAGAGAATGTCGCAGACAAGCTGGGGCGACAGCTGCGGCGCGACGCTGCCATTTCCTCACGAAGTCGGATCTCTTGGAGGGTTATCTGACCACGCCGTGCTTCTTCCAGTCGGGGACCAGTCTTCTGCAGCAAGTGCATGGGACGACAGCGACTCCCTCAACTCCGACGCTGGAGCTTCTCCTCCTCCCTCCTCTAGTCATTCACCCCTCCTCCTCCTGCCCTATCTGCCTCCCCCTTTCCTCATCCCGTTCCTACGCCCCCTCCTCCTCCTCATCATCATCCTCCTCCTCATCCTTCTCTGTCTTCTATATATGTACGAATCGCAATTCCAGCCACCAGTCTCCATCTTCAATCTGCCAGTGGCCCAAGATGACCCTGGGAGGCCTCCCAGCGACAGGGCCATCACGCCTGGACAGCGGTGGAAGCTGGGGGTCCGCTCGCAGCAGGCCGCCCCCTGGCTGACTGCCAGGTCGTGCAGCGCCGCCGTCGCCCGCCTTCCTACTCCTCCTCCTCCTCCTCCTCCTCCTCCTCCTCCTCCTCCTCCTCCTCCCCTCCCCTCCTCCTCCTCCTCCTCCTCCTCCTCCTCCTCCTCCTCCTCCTCCTCCTCCTCCTCCTCAAGACTCAAGACTCAAGCCTCAAATCCCATGGAATCCACCACGGCTACAAATACGGCCACATATCCGATTTGGAGTCGTGAAGGTTATAGCTACGCAACCAATGCAAACTGAGTAAAAGGCCATCTGCTCACCACACATGATGGCACGGGCCTGGCTGGCGATCCTGGAGGGTTTCCCCCACCACCACCGTCCGTACCCCGCCCACCCCGTCGCTTCTTTTCCCGTCCCTTGGCCTGGCTCGTGTGCCGGGTACGAGACGGCAGCACCACTACAGGTTGCGCAGGCAGGTTTTTAAGCCTGCACTTGGCTACTGGAAGCACTGCTGGCTGTGCTCTGGTCGACGCGACCAGTGGCGATCAGCTCCGCGAGTCGACTACTGCCGAGCATGTTCTCTACCTGCCGCCGTCGAGCATCCTTGAAACCTCGCGTTCCAAGGGCCCCCGTGAGGCTGCCCCGATCAGCCTCTTGCCGCCCTCGAGCCCGATTGTCTTGAATACAGCGGCACTCGCTGTTCCTCGTCCTCGTGTTTCTTCTGAAGCTTCACGCGGCAGTATCGAACGATCTGGCCCATCTCCTCGAGCGTGATGTCCTTCAGTCGTTCTGCAAAGAGCTTTTCACGTGCTCGGCACATTTCTGTTGCTCTTGGTCGCGAGGCTGCGGGCCGTTCACCCGAGCTTCGCGGGCTATGTACCCGCACAGCGTCAGGAATACGTGGAGGGAAGGCAGGCCTCGAGCTTTCCAGTCGACCGCGTTTCCCTTCGCTGCCTGTGCTCTCATCTCTTCGGGCTCCTCCTCGTAGGCCTTCCCTCCCCCCACCATGGCGGCCGCCACACCCGCGACGGCGAGGATGGAGAATCGCTCGTATATGACTGCCGCTACGTCCGCGAGCTCCCGGCTGTTGCGCCAGACCAGGCGCACCATACGGAAGACTATGTCTCCTGTGTCCCTTCATTTGCCCTGTTCTTTGTCCTTGCCCGTCTTGAGAGCCTTCTCCATGTCGGGGTCTCCTTGCGTGGCGGCGGTTCGCTTCTTGGTCGTGTTGAACCGCCCTGGTGAGGCCGCGGCGCTGTCTGGCACGAGACTCGCTCTCGAGGTGCAAACGGGGCGAGCGGCCATGGCACGTGCCTTGAAAGATGGCTACCGAAATCGTCTACCGTCGCGCAGGAGTGAGGACAGCACGGGCACGCTGAACTCTGGAGCTCCGTAGGTTCACGCAATGTCGTCGGCTCTCTTGTCTCACAGAAGCCTCTTCTCAGGGACCTCAGAAGGTGACCGGCGGCTCCCTTCTGGTCAAAGAAGTCTGACGGCAGTGAATGCAGAATTTACATGGCGAGAGAACATGGATCAGGCTTCTAAGATTATGGGGCCCACGGAGATGATACAGCAGTGACCTCCGAGTTTCAAACTTACACTTGCGCGGGGTTTCATCCGAGACGATCCAGCACGCGTATTTCTCAGGGTCTTCTTCAGAACTTCGTGCCCCCTCGAAAGGGAGAAGAGGGGGAGGGACCTCTAAGCCAGGAGTGGGGATCTGGACCGGGAAGACCTTGACACGCAGTACCGCGACGTCGAATCTACCAAAACTCGTCGGCGAAATCTTCGTCGACTAGCAGATCTATACTGTTAGCTAGCGATTCAAAGAGACCTTCATCCAGTACATCAGTGGCGCATTTGAAATCTTCGCCAAACTGGCGGCCCCAGGGGGAGGCAAACTCCGTAGGGCGTCCATTGGTTGTGGGGGGGGGGGCGAGCACGAACAACTTCCATTTCCCCGAGAAGCGAAACCAACACTTGCGAGTTGGCGGTGGGGTCCTTAGCCCAACTCTGGCAAAGCTTGAGCCGGCGAATCACCATCTCGATCCACAGAGGGGCAACCGCCACCACCGCAGAATTTGGTGGTTGGTCAGGCCATCAGGATGATTCCCGCGTCCCAGTTCACAGCTGTTTCTCTCATGGCGACTCTACATGAGATGCTTATCCAATGTTTATCGCAATCTTTTGCTGCGACGCAAAACACTCGAGCCCACTTGGGAGCGCGCTAGTGACAAAACAGAGGATGCGACATCGCTCGAACTGGAACGGCAGTGACATACTCCATGTGGCACCGAGGGGATGAAATACTGTGCGAGCCGCCTGCACCCGTCTCTCAATGTCGTGTGTCGGCGTGCCACGCTGGACCAAATGAGGCCACGTTGCTGGGGGTTCTCTAGAAGTTGTCTAAATGTCGTGCTGCCCACCCCCTGAAAATGAACAACCATTCCTCTAGCATTCTGCTGATAGCCACATTGCTCAAGCTGTTCATCTAAGCATTCGTCCGACGACCGCATGCGCCCAGAAACGTTGGCTTCACAGGGACCCCATTCCGAGGTGAGGGCGTTGCCCAAGGGATCGCTTCGCCAATGCCAATCGCCCCACCTCGAGACCGGCGGATTAAACACCTCGACGCAGTTCGCTAAGATAAATCCCCCCCCCATCATGCCTCGCTCAGCGGGCTTGAGAATCAGCGGGCGCTCCGAGGATTCTAGAAACATGACTCCCTTCCGATATCGCTGGCAGCGCAACGCGCGATCTTACTCCCGCGAGCCTAGGTCCACAGCTGCGCCCATGCAATCCCAGACGGAGCTGGCAAAGACATTCGCGAGATCCTTCAAACGTATCACGCGCGTCCGATTACACGCGCGGATCCTCCAGCTGTTCTGCAGAGGTGACAGGATAGCTTTTTTTCGACGACGGCCTTTACAAAAGCCGTGATCGCTGACTGTCGGGGTGGCTTTGAATTCCGACGCAAAAAAAAACCTTTGCCCACGGCGGGAAGCACGCGGGCAATCCGTCGGCCCTCCGGGCCCAAACTTGAGTTCTCATAAATCGCGGCACCATTGCTAGCGCGCCAGCACAGGGTGGAGTGATTTCAAATCGCTTGATCTTCCAGAGACCAAGCTTTAGCAAACACCAAGCAGTCTCACATCTAGGCATCTTCTCTGGAGCACCAACGCCCCCATTATCTGGAGCTTACGATTCGGACGGAGACATGTGCCACAACTCCTCTGGGGCAGCACCCGTCGGAAATTGTTGCCCCCGTGGGGCTCGCCTGATGCATCGTTTAACTCGTTTCAAATCGCCTTCAGAGAATCCCTGTACATCGGCCTTTCGCTCGAAAGGGAAGTCCGGGACCTGCCGCTCGGACCTCCAATCTTCATAGTTACACTCGGGAGCACTCGTCCCGCTCTCCCGCCCCTCGCGACCCAGAGCCCCCATCCACTCCTGAGCAGACGGCAGAGCTGCGCAAGCAAGCCGTCCGTCGCGCCGCCTCGGCCCACACCGACAGCACGCCGCGGCCCTCGCTGCTCGCCCCCAAGCCTCCCACGCCTCGGCCAGCAGGCCCGCCCTTCGGTCCCTGGCGCGCTTGCGTCGCTCCTCAAACAGCCGCGCGGCTTAAATTGGCTAGTTCGGTTTTGATCCTCTCCACTTCCCCCTCCGAGCATCCGAGTCGGGAGCCCCTAAGTTCAACCCTCAGCCAAAGGAAATCTCTTCGTCGGTCCACGAATTGCCGATATGCATCTGTCGGTCGCTGCGGTTGAAAACAGGCTTGCGCAGCCGCGACTAGGCTCTGCTCCAGTGTTTCGAAGATATGATCAGGCGCGGCGTGCTCTTTTTGCCGCGAGGGGTGGGCTCGCGCGAGCTCCCCCATGATTGCGATAAGATTTTTGTCCCGCGCCCCCCCGTACGCACCGCCTCCATTATCTGATCGCGCTGCCGCTTATCGCCGCTGCGTGCTGCTTGAGCAGCCCCCGTCGAGTGCCCATTACGTTTCAAACGGCAGTGCAGTGGCAGGTGATCTTTCGGGACAGTCCCTTTGAAAGCTTGAAGGTTCGCGCCTCGCTTAGTCAAAGCTCCTGTTGATGCAATCGCGAAGCGCAGTTGTTTGGGAATAAACAGGCGATCGATCCCACTCGAGTTCTTCGGGCCGAAAAAAAGTGGGATCTATGCGGTCTGACAGGGCATTGCATGCCGGCCTCTGGCGTCGGGCCATCTGTTTTTCGAACAGTCACCCCCGCTTTTCACCGGAGCCGCTCCGCCGACCCAGGCCCCACCACCCCATCATCGGAATCTTGCCACTCCCTATGGTCATTTAGAAAACTGCCTGTTCCATCGTTGAGATCGGAATGAAGAATTTCGGAAATTGGAACGCATACATTACCAGTGGCGGGCCGCTTCTCAATCCCAGGATTTTTTGAAGGTCGGGGGCGACGTCGGGGTGGTGTGGTGTAAACTTGTTTCCCCGTTTTCCCGGGGAAACAACGCAAAATGTATACACCAGGATCCCGTATACACCAGGATCCGCGTTCCTGTGCGAATGTCAACGCGGGGCCAGAAAAAGCGTCGGTGCATAGAGTTTGGTTCCTCCGAATGGGCGTTGTCCTAATGGGGAGGGCCGATAGGAGCGACCGAAGCCAATTCGCAATCAGTTGAACGACTCATAGATACTGTCCCCTCTGACCCGCCTTGTCTGGCTGTGGGGGGAACACACATCGAGATGGGGGTCGCATCTAAATTGCCTCGTTTCACTCGAACAGCTAATCACCTACCAGAGGCTCTTCGCGGGGTAGCCACAGTTGCTTCACCGACGTTCTGTCTAGGCCTGCCCCGAGGATGGTGGTGACCCCACAGCTACAATTACTACAAGGCGATTCTCGTGCGCCCCAGGGGGTCCCAATCATTGTCTCATCGTTCACTCTGCTGGTCAGATGAGTATCATCCTTTGCCGAGTATAATTTCTGCTGCGTCCTTGCTAACAATACGAAATCCAAGTTGCTGCATTCTTCGGCGATCTCGGAGAGGCGATCCCCGCCTGCCGACTGCGGGTTGTACCCCAAGATGCGCAGACTGTCGATGGCGTTACTGCTCATGGAGCGCTCGTTGAAGTCATGCCAGCTGACCTCCTCACTCCATCGAGGCACGCGTCGGAGTGTGGCCCCTCACGGAGGAACTGCGCGGAAGAGAGATAAGCCATGTTCTCTCCACCATTCGATTATAAGGGCTCTCCTCCTCCTCCTCCTCCTTCTCCTCCTCCTCCTCCTCCTCCTCCTCCTCCTCCTCCTCCCCCCCCTCCTCCCCCTCCTCCCCCTCCTCCCCTCCTCCTCCCCCCTCCTCCTCCTCCCTCCTCCTCCTCCTCCTCCTCTCTCCTCCTCCCTCCTCCCTCCTCCTCCTCCTCCTCCTCCCCCTCCTCCTCCCCCTCCTCCCCCTCCTCCCCCTCCTCCTCCTCCTACTCTCCTACTCCTCCTCCTCCTCATCATCATCATCATCACAACATCATCATCCTTCTCCTATCTCCCTCCCTCCCTTCTCCTCCTCCTCCTCCTCCTCGTCCTCCTCCTCCTCCACCTCCCCCTCCCCCTCCTCCACTCCCCCTCCTCCCTCCTCCTCCTCCTCCTCCTCCTCCTCCTCCTCCTCCTCCTTCCCCCTATCCCTCCCCCCTATCCCCCCCCCCCATCCCTCCTTCTGCTCCCCCCTCCCCCCCCGGCGCCACAGGGGACCCGCTCGAGGGCGGAGGCCGTGCTGGCGGAGGCCGAGAAGATGATCGACCAGTGCCAGGGCAGCCTCTCGCAGGAGGGGCCGTGGGCGGACGCCAAGGCGCGCGCCCGCGCACGCCGCCCCCGCGGCGGGGCCCCCAGCGGGCTTCGGCAGCGCCTTCGACGCGGCGGTGCCCCGGGCAGCGCCGCGGCGGCGGCCGGCGACGACGACCGCGACCGGCCACGACGACCGAAGGCCCTACAGCAGCAGAAGCCACGAAAACGATGATCGAGTATCGACGAAACCTAAGGACGGCATAACCTGAAACGACGATCGCAGGCCCAAAACGAAGTCTGGCGTGTCCCTCTACAGGGGGAATCTACAAAAATAGTTGAAAATAGTCTGGGGACGATTTTCCTACCGTTTTTGATTATGCTTGAATGTTTTTTGAGCAAAATCCGCCTGTAGGGGGGCAAGCCCGACCTCTAAGCCTAAAAACGCACAGTGGAGCAGGAAAAAAGAGAGCCGTACTTTTTCGGAGGTCCGCATGGGTTTCTGGGATCGGCGTTGGACCTCCCCTGGCGGCGCCTCCAGCGCCGCCCCCTGGCGCGCTCCGCGCCCCAACGCAGGGGGCTCAGCGCCGACCCAAGAAGTCCGCGCGGACCTCAGAAATGATGGTTGCGGTGGGGGCGGTGGTTAAGGAATGTGCCAAGGAGGCGTCAGATTCTGGAGGATTCCTTATCTGATGAGGGCGGCGGTGACATCGATGGCCAATCCACGATTGCAGTTCAACCGACATCCAGACCCTAGATTCTTTATCCAATGGCTCCTTACCCAATGCTCACACCGTATGCTTTTTCATGTTCCACCAGACGAGACGGAGGAAGAGGCGCACGCAGGAAGGCACACGAGGAGCAGGAGGAGGAGGAAGCCGATCTCTCGAAGGCCCTCGGTGGTGTCGCAGGATTTCGTCACGGTTGCTGCCGCGGTGTTCGGTTCTTCTCCCGTGCTCTCAACGGGTGTCGGAGGTATTCGACGTTTCTCTTGCTTGTTGCATCCAGAGGTACGATGGAAGCCCATGCCAAGAACCACCCTGCTTGCCTCCAGGGTGCCCTGGGTGTCTTGGGTCTCGATGGTTTTGCTATGGAGAGCGTGACGTTCCCACACCCAGAATCAGTGGACGACGTCCTGGGGTCTCAGGGCTGGGCTTCTTGTGGAAGGTTTCTTCTGGTCGGGCCCCTACTCCATTGAGGGGTCCTCGGGTGTTTCTCGTGGCTTTCGGAAGGCGTCGCGCAGATTTGTTGGTGTCCCCCCGATGCTGCAGAGGCCTTGCGGCCGCCTCCGCCGACCCTGAGAGGGGAGCAGCTGGTGCGCGCGAGGCGGAGGGGGGACGGGCGTGGCGGCTCTCATGCCAGGGTGGAAATGTGATGGTCCTCGGCCCATCCCAGAGCTGGGCTGGGGTCGTGTTCCAGAGGCCCTGGGGATGTTTGGACGGATCTTTGGGGGACTTCTTGGGGGGGCTCCTGTGGGCCCTGGTGGCCCACTGGGGGCGTTGCGGGGCCTCTTGCGGGTCTTCGGATTTTGGTGGTGGGGTTGGCTTGTCGCGGTGCGACAGTGGCGCGTCTTTGGGGCCCGCTCTTGGGGGTTGCGACCGATGCGGCGAGAATGTGAGGATCACGCGAAAACTTAGGGGGTTCAGCAGGGGTTGCCCTCTTGGGCAGGAACCCAAGACCGACCCCCAAGACGATCACAAGATTCCAACGAGCGCCGAGGCTGGCCCCGAGAGACCTCCCGAGAAGCGCTCCAGGCAGGGGCGGGGAGCGGGCGGGCACACATCCCTCCAAGACCCTCCCGGGGGGGGGGGACCCCCTCCCCGGGACCCCTTCCCCGGGCCTCCTGGGCACACCTCTCTCGGGCCCCCCCCTCTCCAAAGGTCCCCCCACCTGCACAAGCTGGGGGCCGGGGGAGCACACTGGGATAGCTGGGCAGCCCCAGCCAGCGGAGCTGGCAGGAGGTCGGAGCCGCCTGTGCCGTCGGGATACGAATAGAGCCAGCGACCAGCCGCAGGACTAGCGGAGGGCGGCGGGAGGTCTTGGGCGCCCAGGGCCCAGGTCCCCTGGGGGTCCTTCTCCTGGGAGGGACCTCCCCTGGGGGGGGGACCGGGTGGGCTCGGGATGCCCCCCCGTTGCCAGGCCCCCTTGGCTCGGGGTCCCCGTGGCTCGTCCCAATTGGTCTTTGGTGTCCCTCCTCCTCCTGAGGTCCCCTCGGGAGGCGGGCCTGCGCGGGCGTCCTCGGGCCTGCGCGGGCTCCCTCGGGCCTCGCCGCCCAGCGGCGGAACCCCAGGCCCCCCTCGCCAGCTCCGGGAGCGGGGGGTGCAGAAGGCGGGGTCCCGTCTGCTGTTGCGCGGGGCCCCTGGCCCCCAGGGCGGCGCGCCGCACGGCGCTTCAGTGCGGCCGCCACCGCCCTGGGGTCGCGTTGGCCCCGGCGGCCCTGGGTCCGCTGGGGGCCCCCGCGTCACGGGGCCCTTTCCATTTTGGACGTTTTTGTTTTCGGACGTCAGCCGAACCGCTGACACTGACGCTCCCCATTCGAGGGGCTTATCCTATCGCCGAGGCGGTCCCCCGTCGCCAAAGGCGCCACTGTGATCATAGAGGTTGGAACCGCCGTTCTTGCATAGTCCTGCATAGTCCCTCTCCAAAGGCGGGGAAGGGATCTAAGGGACGGGGCTTCCCTTCCTCGGCTCGAGTACGAGTTGGATCGATCCACCTCGGGCTCTCACGGGGACCTCCCGGGCACCCCCTCAGGGGACCCCCATCTCCCCAGGCGGGGGAGGGATCCAAGGGACGGGGCTCGCTTACGACTAATGGATCGATTACCTCGGGCTGGCGAGCTTGGAGAGCCCCAGGGGGCCGCAGGGAAAGCCGGACGGGGATAAGACGAGGGTAAATCCCGTTCTGGAGGGTGCTGGGACGCATTCAGAGTTATCTGGAACGCTGTGAGAATGCGGTGGCGCCCGATACATCATCCAGAAGAGCCGACGGATTTCAGAGATTCCCGAATTATCCTCACCCGAACTGATATTCGTCTTGGCTTCGTTTTAGAAAGTGGGGGAAAGCTTTGAATGAAGCAGCGTCTTCCATGACCACCCGTGCACGACCACCCCAGGAAGCCCCCCTACACTCGCCGACAGGGTCAGCGGATTCGTACGTGCACCCCCGAACCGTGGGCTTCAGGACTTCCAGGAAGCGCATGCAACACCGCGCGCAAGCGCCATAACATGCGCCTCGCCGTTCTTGCGCCGCCACACGCGCCCTCACCTCACGGGGTCGCAAGAAGGTTACGCCCTCATTCTCCTCATCATCCTTCTACTCTTCTTCGCCCCTTCCTTCCTTCTCCTCATCACACCTCTTCCTACATACCCCTCTCCCAAGTCACTGTCCTCCTTTCCTCCGTCTCCTCATCATTATTGGCCTCGTCCCTCGTCGTAAAGCCTACCACTCATTTCGTCCCTGCCTCTCCTGTCTGGTTTGGCCTCCTCTTCCCCCTCCTTCTCGTTGTCCTTACTCTCTCATTGCAGCTTGGGATCAAAAGCTTTGCGCTCTGGGCTTTCAAGTCCCAAGCCAGATTACGTTACCGAGGTAGCTATTCAATGATCCCGCTTGGTCCGCTTCAGGCTGGAACCTTGCCTGGCCCGCCCCAGGCAGAGCCTGTGAGCGTCTGAAAGAAGAACATGGCTGCCTTGCCTGGTCCGCTCTAGGCAAAGCTTTTGGCTGGTGAGCTCCTGGTGGAGCACGTCGACGACTATCACCACGAAGCGCTTCGCGAAGCTCATCGAGTTCGTGGGCCTGGCAAGCGCTGGGGGCCGATGACTCACCAGTTAGTTCAAGCAGCGCCGCCAGGCGTGGGCCATACCCTGGCTATTCCCCCACTCGTTGGTCAAGCGCTGGTGGAACAGCGCCTCAGATGCCCAGTGTTTGATGCCGTCGCTGCAAATTCGCCCGCTTCCGCTCCCATTGAGCCCTCCGTTGCGAATTTGATCAATAGTTTGCCCGAGGCTGTGGAGGCCAAGGCGCCCGATGAGCTCTCTTGGGCCCAGGCTGAGCTCAAGCCTCTGCCCAACGCATGGCAGCAGCAACAGCCAGAGGCGGCGGGCGGAGCAGGTCAGGCAGCCACGGGCATGGAGGAAGGCAGGGGAGTCATTTTCAGCGATAGTTTCACCAAGTCATCTTCGAGCGGCCTGGAGTGCGTCAACATCTCGGCTTGGGCCTCAGAGATCCCGGCAAATGTCGTCGGCCCGGTCTCGGCGGTGATCTTGTCTCTCCGTCGGATCGGCTGGGATGGGGTGGCTCCCCGTGCCCTGCCCGCCGTCAGAGGCGAGCAGGCTTCGTAGTACGAGTGGTCTGCGCACGATGTGCGGACGCGAGTGCGGGGTGGTGTGGGGCCCTGGCTGTGGCGACGGGTGCGGTGTCTACGCATTGGTGTGTTCAGTTTTCCCCAGGGGCTCGCCAAGGCTCGATGCGAACACTGCTGCTTGGAGGACTCTGCCCCCCCCTGCAAGGGAGAGCTCATATGGCTGAGCCAAGCCAGCGACGCATACACTATGCGCATGTACCTCTGGCCCGCTAGACTACACGATTGTATGTAGCCGCTTCGCTTTTACATCGGAATAGGGCGACTCGACCAAATCAGGGTTTCCAAGCGAATTCGCGGGGCCTAGGCATGCCTTGCGGGATCGGGGCGCTTCCAGTGTCTGAGACCTCCTGGCTACGACGATGTTGAGTTGCTGTGTGGGCTACCTTTGCTTGACCTGCAAATCCCTCCTTCGAAGCTTGGACTGCTTCGCGCCACTGAAGGTTCCGGCGGTGTGGGTTCGAAGCGGGGAGATTCAGGCCCGATTGCCTCCATCGTTTGTATAAATAGGAGGTCGATATATCAATCGAGAGAAAGAGAGAACACACATACACACACAGGCACATGTAACTTTATGATATACAGAGCGGGAATAAGATATAACACATCAGAAACAGCAAAACAACAAGCATGAGAGAGCAGACGCTGATCCTTTTGTTTGCGAGGGCACCAGGCGGGACCCCCCACTTCGAGCGCGGCCTCGCGACTCATGAGCCGACTTGGCGCAACACGTTCCATCTGCGGTCAAGGTTGCAAAGCCGTTCGCCTTTCGGATGGACTCCCGCGCGCAGGGCGCGTGCAGTGTTATTCGGGAGTGGAGCCCAAGGGCCCGAGATTTGGAGGTGCATGGGCGAATCCAGCCACGCCGCGGTAAAAGAGCGCAAGCGGTTGCGTGGTGTCCTAGCTCGTGTTGTGCAGCCAATGGCTAATAGATGTGCTCGCCCAGAGGTTTTTACGTCAGAGACCAGATCAACGCCAAGTGTAGCAGTGCTCGATGTTCCGAGGGGGCAAAGGTGGTTGAGATCGGTCGAGGCCCGGTCCGTTTGGCTCCAGGCGTCTCGACTGTGCAGCGCAGTCCCTGCTTATTACCTAACAGCGAAGACTGATAGGTTTCCAGTAGGGTCACAAGACAGCATCATGACTCCCCAGGGGGGTCTGGGCGGGATCCGGGCGGGTGCCGCGGAAAACCGAGGACTCACCATTTTTATTGCCAGGAGCTACATTTTGGTGCCAACAGAACATCATTCCCAGGCCACATTCTGAATGCCCGGAGCCAACTGTAGGCCACTTCGTGTTCTTCGTGCTCCCAGAACACCATTCCCAGGCCACATTTTGAATGCCCAGAGTCAACCGTAGGCCACTTCGTGTTCTTCGTGTTCCCAGAACGCCGTTCCCAGGCCATATTTTGATTGCCCGGAGCCAACTGTAAGCCACTTCGTGTTGTTCGTGTTCCCAAAACACCGTTCCCAGTACACATTTTGAATGCCCGTGGTCAACCGTAGGCCACTTCGTGATCTTCGTGCTCCCAGAACATCATTCCCAGGACACATTTTGAATGCCCGGGGCCAACCGTAGGCCACTTCGTGTTCTTCGTGCCCCCAGAACACCATTCCCAGGCCACATTTTGATTGCCCGGAGCCAACTGTAGGCCACTTCGTGTTCTTCGTGTTCCCAGAACACCATGTCTGTACCACATTTTGATTGCCCGGAGCCAACTGTGGGCCACTTCGTGATCTTCGTGTTCCCAGAACACATGTCCTGTGCCATATTTTGAATGCCCGAGCTGAGGCAGGCTGAGGCCGAGGCAGGCTGACGCCGAGGCAGGCTGAGGCTGAGGCTGAGGCACGCCAAGGCAGGCTGAGGCTGAGGCTGAGGTAGGCTGAGGCTGAGGTAGGCTGAGGCTGAGGCAGGCTGAGGCTGAGGCTGACGCAGGCTGAGGCCGAGGCAGGCTGAGGCTGAGGCTGAGGCAGGCTGAGGCTGAGGCAGGCTGAGACTGAGGCTGAGGCAGGCTGAGGCTGAGGCTGAGGCTGAGGCTGAGGCTGAGGCTGAGGCTGAGGCAGGCTGAGGCTGAGGCTGAGGCCGAGGCAGGCTGAGGCTGAGGCTGCGGCAAGCCAAAGCAGGCTGAGGCTGAAGCTGAGGCAGGCTGAGGCTGTGGCTGAGGCTGTAGCTGAGGCTGAGGCTGAGGCAAGCTGCGGCTGAGGCAGGCTGAGGCTGAGGCTGATGCAGGCTGAGGCTGAGGCAGGCTGAGGCTGAGGCTGAGGCAGGCTGAGGCTGATGCTGAGGCCGAGGCAGGCTGAGGCTGAGGCCGAGGCAGGCTGAGGCTGAGGCTGAGGCTGATGCTGAGGCAGGCTGAGGCTGAGACAGGCTGAGGCTGAGGCTGAGGCAGGCAGGCTGAGGCTGAGGCAGGCTGAGGCTGAGGCCGAGGCAGGCTCAGGCCGAGACAGGCTGAGGCTGAGACTGAGGCTGAGGCTGAGGATGAGGCCGAGGCAGGCCGAAGCTGAGACAAGGTGAGGCTGAATGGGGGGGGGAAGGGGGGGGGGGAGGAGGGGAGGCTGAGGCAGGCTGAGGCCGAGGCAGGCGAGGCCGAGGCAGGCTGAGGCTGAGGCTGAGGCTGAGGCCGAGCCGAGGCAGGCTGAGGCTGAGGCTGAGGCTGAGGCTGAGGCTGAGGCTGAGGCTGAGGCCGCAGGCTGAGGCTGAGGCAGGCTGAGGCTGAGGCTGAGGCGAGGCAGGCTGAGGCTGAGGCTGAGGCGAGGGCAGGCTGAGGCTGAGGCTGAAACTGAGGCAGGCTGAGGCATCCGTAGGAATCCATCGGAATCCCTAGGAATCCGTAGGCATCCTTAGGACTTCGTAGGCATAGTTAAGGCTGAGGCTGAGGCTGAGGCTGAAGCTGAGGCAGGCTGAGGCTGTGGCTGTGGCTGAGGCTGTAGCTGAGGCTGAGGCTGAGGCAAGCTGCGGCTGAGGCAGGCTGAGGCTGAGGCTGATGCAGGCTGAGGCTGAGGCAGGCTGAGGCTGAGGCTGAGGCAGGCTGAGGCTGAGGCTGAGGCCGAGGCAGGCTGAGGCTGAGGCTGAGGCTGAGGCTGAGGCTGAGGAGGCAGGCTGAGGCTGAGACAGGCTGAGGCTGAGGCTGAGGCAGGCTGAGGCTGAGGCAGGCTGAGGCTGAGGCCGAGGCAGGCTCAGGCCGAGACAGGCTGAGGCTGAGACTGAGGCTGAGGCTGAGGATGAGGCCGAGGCAGGCCGAAGCTGAGACAAGGTGAGGCTGAATGGGGGGGGGGAAGGGGGGGGGGGAGGGGAGGCTGAGGCAGGCTGAGGCCGAGGCAGGCTGAGGCCGAGGCAGGCTGAGGCTGAGGCTGAGGCAAGCCGAGGCAGGCTGAGGCTGAGGCTGAGGCTGAGGCTGAGGCTGAGGCTGAGGCTGAGGCAGGCTGAGGCTGAGGCTGAGGGCTGAGGCTGAGGCAGGCTGAGGCTGAGGCTGAGGCTGAGGCTGAGGCTGAGGCCGAGGCAGGCTGAGGCTGAGGCTGAGGCAAGCCGAGGCAGGCTGAGGCTGAGGCTGAAACTGAGGCAGGCTGAGGCATCCGTAGGAATCCATCGGAATCCCTAGGAATCCGTAGGCATCCTTAGGACTTCGTAGGCATAGTTAAGCATCCTCAGGAATCCTTAGGAACCCTTTGGATTCTTCAGGAATCCTTATGAATCCCTAGGAATCCGTAGGACTCAGGATTCCTATGGATGCCTGAGGATGCCTAAGGATGCCTTAGGAATCCATAGGAATCCCTAGGATTCCATTGGGTCCTAAGGCCGTTGCCACTGCGACTGTCATTGCGAATGCGACTGCGACTGCGAGAACAGCAGAATTCTACAACTGGATTCTCACCTGAATCTTAAGGGGAATGCTTCCAGATATGCTTATACACATCGCTGTTAGGTTGCTTTGCCGGGATGATCAGTTTTTTTGGTGTCCGCCGACGTGAGCCTGGAGCCACGTGCAAGCCATCGCTTAAGATGGCCAAGCTCGCCAGGGCCGTGCATGCCCCAGGCTTGCGCGAGCGGCCCGCGGATGGAGAGGAGGAATTTGCCCCATTCTGCTCCGAGTCGAGATCTCGTCTCCAGGAGGATGGTCATGAGTTGTGGTGTTGGCCTTAGATCGGGCCTGTCCCTCTACAGGAGGAGTACTCAAATAGTAAAACAATAGTCAGGGGACATTTTTTGTTTGTTTGAATTTTTGAGCATTTGCGGAGTATGTCTTGGGTATGTTTTGTTTTTAGCCCGAAATCCCCTTGTAGGGGGACAGGCCCGACCCAATGCTGGCCCCTCCCTCTCTCTCTTGCCGTGCCACCACTGGCTCGCCCAAGCTCGGCTCCCTGCCGGACCGTGCCCGACGGCCCCCCCTTCCCAGCGGAGCCCCGCCAGCGACCGCGGGAGTGGCTGCCAGATCCGCGGCCTCCGGTGGCGGGCGCGCTGCTCCCATGCCCGAGTCGTTGGGCCCTCCTGAGAAGGTGCTCGTGGCAGGTGCACCTCAGCGCAGGTCTGAGCTCGGGTCACTCCTTGTTCTCCTGCCGTGTGCCCCTCCTCCTTCTACGCCTGCTCCTCCTCCGTGTCCTCCTCCTTTCTCTTCCTTCGTCCCTCCTCCTCCTCCTCCTCCTCCTCCTCCTCCTCCTCACTCAGCCTCCTCTCTCAGCCTGCTTCTCAGCCTCCTCCTCCTCCTCCTCCTCCTCCTCCTCCACCTCCTCCTCCTCCTCCTCCTCCTCCTCCTCTCTCAGCCTCCTCCTCGTCTTCCTCCCAGCTTCCCCGAGGTGGGGATGCAACACCCCCGATCTCTCCCTGAACGCCTCGCTGAGAGCCCCGCACCGTACGGTCCCGCCAGGCGAAGCTCGGGCGCCTGAGGTCGAAGGCCTCAGAACATCGGACGAAGGAGAGCACCCTTTTTTCGCTCCCCCCCTCTGCCGCCGCCCGCTCGGTCGAGGATGGGGGGGGGAGGGAGGAGGACAGAGTAGAAGGGTGGATAAGGAGGAGAGGGAGCGGGAGGAGGAGAAACACCAGAGTAAACTTAAGATGCGTAAGCAGTCCACTCCGGACACGACCCTGCAAGTCTTCCTCTTCACTTCAAGAAGCGCCCCATTGAAATACAAGCCCGATTCGGCCTGTCATTTTGGCGACGGCCCCGCTTTGAAAAGAAAATTGCTTGCATCTTGCCAGCGCGCAACCAGTAACGCACAGCCAATTATCATACAGTTAACGAGGTGTCCAGCGAGATTCCCTTCTCGAAGAAGAAGGGCCGCCCCGCGTCCGTTCAACTACTGTACTTGTTTACAGTTGCGGCCATACACTTCAAGGAAGGCTCAAGCGACATTCCTAATTTGCAACACAACCGCCATGGGTCCGTACAGCGCTACCTGCGTTGAAGCCCAACGGCCAGTGCTCACTCCTTGAAACTGTTGAACGACTTCGAGATGAATGTTCGCGGCTCTCGGTCGAAAGCCCCACTGAAAAGGAACCGCCCTCCATCCTTGAAGCCAACCGACGCTTGTTTGAACGAGTGTCCGCGGCACTAAGGTGAGAGCGCCATCTTGGAACCCCCCTTTCACCCCTGATGGTGGTGCAGACTTTTACGGCAGATCTGCGCGGCTCTGCAGCGACAGTCACAGTTTCAAAGTCACCACTCCATCCGTGAAGCTGTAGTACCTGTGTCAGACTGATTGTGCGCCGCATTGTAGCGAGAGCCACTTTTTGAAAAGATCCCGCCTTCCATCCGTATAGTTCTGTGAGCCTTCTAGGACGGTTGCGCGCGGCGCTGATGCGAGAACCACATGTTGGAACCAGTCCACCTTGAATATGTGAAGCTGCTGCAACACTGAGGACTTTGTGCGCGGCGCTAAGGTGAGGGGCGCATGTTGAACAGGACCCTCTTCCATGCGTGAAGTTGCTGCTAACTTTTGTAACGAAAGGGCGCGGAGCTTGGGCGAGAACCACATTCTGACAACGACCTTCCTTCATATGTGAAGTTGTTGCGATCTTGCTCGGTGAATGCGCGCAGCGCTAGGACGGGAACCACGATCTGAGAGCGACCCCCCTCCATGTGCGAAGCTGCTGTAACTTGTTGTATGACGAGGGTGCGCGATGCTGAAGCGGGAGGCACAGTTTGAAACCGATCCTCCTCCATCCGTGAAAATTGCTGCAAATGCCACGCTAAAGGATCATACATGGTGATGAGGTTTCAGGCGGCATGCCCCGCCCGCCCTACAGACACGCCTGGGGGTGCGACAGTGGGGAGTTATTCCGAAGGAAAAGGAATATAGCCAGAACGATGCATAAGATCGACGTCGGCTCGGGGAGGGTGCCGTCGTGTTCTTCGTGTTTGCTGGATGATATTGTGCATCTTGGTGAGGGTACCCTTAGGCGTTTCTGTCTGCTTTGGCCGACGGAGGTTCTCATCTTCTTGAGGGAGGTTCTTCTGGCTTAGGTCCGACTTCAGTAGAGGAGGGGCAGAAGGACGAGGAGGGGCAGGAGGACGGAGGCAGGAGGAGGCAGGAGGAGGAGAGGGGGAGCACGGGAAGAGTAGGGACGGATGAAGGAAGAAAGAGGGGATGCACGAGGAAGAGGCAGGGAGGGTGGGGGGCATCCTGGAGGATGACGAGGAGGACGCGGATGACGGATTGAGGGAAGAAGCGAGGGAGGGAGGCAGGGGGAAGGAGGAGGAGGAGGAAGAGGAAGAGGATCGAGGTGGAGCGAGGAGGAGTAGAGAGAGGGGGAGGGAGCAGGAGGGGGGGGGGGGGAATTTGAATTTGCAGCAGCCACGAGCCTCAGAATGTTTGCGGAGGGTTGCGGCCGCTTTGAGAGATGTTTTTGCATGCCTTGGGAGGTTATCGGTGGCTCTCGAAGACTTCGGGGGCTTGTGGAGTCTTCCGGAGAAGGAGGATGCGGAGGATGAGGCCGAGAGGGAGGGAGGAGTTTAGTCCATTGTTGATGCCCCTTCGAGGGGTAAGCGCAAAATTGTCGAAGTCGAATTGGGCGCATGGGCTCCCGCATCCCTGAAGGCTTTTGTGTCACACCTCCTGATGACAGAGCGTGTCACAAGGAGAGGAGGGGTGAAGGAGGATGAAGCGGGTTCAAGGATTGTCAGAGGGTTCTAGCGGGTTCAGTGCAGGTGCCGGTGGGGTTTCAAAGGGGTCTTGGATCTTCCGCCTTCTCTCCCTCCTCCTCATCACCGTCATCAACATACCCCTATTCCCCTAAATGCTGTCCCTTGCCGCGTGGCGGCCGAATCACCCCAGCAGGCCAAGCACGATCGCTGTCCTTGCTAAACCTCTGTTGGGCCAGCAGACAGGCGAGCAGCTCCTGGTCTAGGCCATGTACACCGCCAGGAGTCCCGGCTCGCTCCGACGATCACCCCGCACGGGCTGCCACCCGACCGAACAAGTTTGCAACAGGTTGGAGCGGATTCTTACCACATCTTTTTGCAAGGTGGTGCAACTCGGACTGGTCAACTTACGCATGGGCCCGATGGCCCACTCGCGATCCTCCCTCGGGAGACCTGCGAGAACCTTCCGAAGAACCTACGAACACCTCCGTGGAGAGCGCCCGAACACCTCCAAAATCTCGCGGAGACCCCCGAACTCGTCCCAGGGCATCCGAGAAGTCCCACCCCCCCTTTCCTCGCGTGGCAAGCAGCAGGCCTCCGACCGGCGCGCTGCTCCAGGCCGTTCACCAGGCGTGCATCCGCACGCTGTGCCGGAGCTCCCCAGGCCGCTTCTCCTCCTCGGGGAACATGACGGCGCTTGCCATGGCCCTCCTGGCAGCCCTGGTCCTCCTTCCCTCCCCGCTTTCGTTCCCCCTCCCCGCCCTCATCTGCGAGCAAAGCTCGAAGGCCGCAGAGAACGAATGGAGCGCTACTGATTCGATCGCTCTGCTCACTCCGCTGGCCCATACTGCATCATCGCTGGCACTTGCCTGGTTGCCCGCTGGGGCTGAGAAGTTGGTGGGCGGCGGTCGTTCCCTTGAGCTGTTGCATGACATTCGCTTGGGGGAGAAACAGCGACAGGATAGTTGCAAGGCAGCGCTCAGGGGAGCACGTCTCCACCGAAGCTCCTATGGGTCCCCTGGGAGCCTCTTAGGGGCTTGAAGTTTTATTGGAGCCTCTAGGGGGCTTCTAGGGCTCTTGGAGGCCTGCTGGCGGTCTCGGATGCCCTCTCTAAGGGCCTTTTGGGCCGCCTCGGGGAGGTTTTAGCCGCCTTGTGGAACACGTTGGAGCCGCTGGGACAGTCTTGGGGCGATCTCGAGGGCCTCTCGTCTTGGGGTGTCTGCAGAAGCGAGAGCGCTAGTGTATTCAACAAACTTCTGGGAACTCAGTTAGTTTTGACTCTGGGGCCCTCTTGGCGGCTTCTTGTCGTCCTCCGGTGCCTCTCGGCCGTCTCGAGGCAGTCTTGGGCAGTCTTGGAGCGTCATCGCCCCAGCTTCCTTAGGGCGCACCTGAGATTTCATTGGGGGTCCTTCAGCCCGCGCCCAGTTCTGGCATCTCTGACCCGATCCTGGGGACTTGCCGGGACTTGCCCACGGCCATTTTCTTCCGGGGACCTCAGGGGCCGCCCCGCGCGCGCGAACTCAACACACGCTTCTCACTGGAGACTCAAGCACGCATCTGGCCCGCTGAACCCGCAAATCTACCCTTCCCCCTCCCTCCTCCCCGTCCCATCCCCCCAACCATTGTTCGGGCCGAGCTGAGGCGTTTCCTCAAAGGGCGCGAAGGCACGGACGGAAACGTGGCACGTGCTCGCCCGGCTCCCCCCTCGGACGTGCAGGGCGGGGTGGCGGGCGCGAGTCGATTTCGCTGCTGGAGCCCGCCGGCCCGGCCGCGCCGTCGACGCCGCGCGCCGCGGCTTCTGACCTGCTGACCCACCCAGTTCCTCCTCCTCACCAGCCTCTCCTCCCCTATCCTCTCCTCCCCTATCCTCTCCTCCCTCCTCCCCATATCCCCTTTCCTCCTCCCCATCCTCTCCTCCCCATCCACCATCCTCTCCTTCCCTTTCCTCCTGCCCCATCTTCCCCTTCTTCCTCCTTCCCATCCTCTCCTCCCCCTTTCCCCTCCCCAGCCTCCTCCTCCCCAGCCTCCCCCCTCACCCTCTCCTCCCCAGCCTCTCCTCCCCATCCTCCTCCCCATCTCCCTTTTCCTCCTCCCCATCCTCTCCTCCCTTTCCTCCCTGGGCGTGGGCTCCCGCCAGAGTCTGGAATGCACCTTCCTCGGCGATTGTGGTGATGTGGCCAGGCTAACACCTGGGAGCCACGTTTTCGCCATAGCTTCATACAGTGGGGGCGTTCGTTAAGGAATGTGCCCAGGAGGCTGCAGCCCCTGGGGGATTCCATATCTGATCAGGGTGGCGGTGATGTCCATGGCCGATCCACGGATTTCCACCGGCTTCCAGACCTTGGAGTTCTGATCGAAGGGTTCTTATCCAACGCCCTAACCGCAGCTCTACCCCCCCTTCCTCCTCCCCAGCCTCTCCTCCCCCTTCCCTCTCCCCCTTCCTCCTCCCGAGCCTCTATTCCCCCTTCCTTTTCCCCCCCCCTTCCTCCTCCCCCTTCCCCCTTCCTCCTCCTCCTCCCTCATCCCCCTTCCTCCTCTTCCTCCTCCTCCTCCTCCCCAGCCTCTCCTCCCCCTTCCTCCTCCCCCTTCCTCCTCCCCAGCCTCTCCTCCAACGTCCCAACCGCAGCTCTTCTCCCCAGCCTCTCCTCCCCCCTCCTCCCGCTCGCCGTGCTCTCCCTCGGCTCCCGTCAAGAGTCGCCCCCCCCCTGCCTGACCAGCTCGTCGAAGCGGGCCCAGGCGCGGCGACGAGGGGCCCCCATGAGGGCTCCGAGAGACATAGAGAGAGAGAGAGAGAGAGAGAGAGAGAGAGCGAGAGCCAGCGATCTCCGAGGAGGCGGAGGAGGAGGATCAGGCGGAGGAGGAGGAGGAGGAGGGGGAGGAGGAGGGGGAGGAGGAGGGGGAGGAGGAAGCGATGGAGGGGGTGCGGCGCTGAGCGATCCAGCATGCGCGGTGCGCTTCTGGCCGCGGGGTGCTCGTTTAAGCCGGTTCCCTGGCATTGCATTGAGAAGCGGCGCCGGGAGCGTTGATCATCGGCTCTCCGCGTCCCCTTCCCCTTCCCCTTTTCCCACACTCCGGAATACGCGCTGGAACCAGGAGTATGTCCAGAACCTAGGCGCGCGGTGGACAACACTAGATACATGTGTATACCCACCGGTCGTTGAAAGTAGGTATTTTTGGATTCCCAGAACCCAATCTACTTTAAGCGCCTTCCTATTTCAAGAATCATTACTTTTTGTTTTTTTTTGTGGCGGGCGCAAACCTAATCTACTTCTAGGGTTTGGTTGTCACTTCCCTGGGTGACGCTGGTCGCTCGGCCCCTCGGCTGGCCCCATCTCTTGGTTTTGTTGTTTTGTGTTTGTTTTCGCATGGCCGTCGGCTGCACTGGTCGCCCCAGGCTCGTTCGCCGCCCCGCGGTCGCTCGGCCCCTCGGCTGGCCCAATTCATTGGTTTTGTTTGTTCTTGTTTGTTTTCGCTTGTCCGTCGGCTGCACTGGTCGCCCCAGGCTCGCCCGCCGCCCCGCGGTCGCTCGGCCTTTCGGCTGGCCCAATTCATTGGTTTTGTTTGTTTTTGTTTGTTTTCGCTTGCCCGTCGGCTTCGCTGGTCGCCCCAGGCTCGCCCGCCGCCCCGCGGTCGCTCGGCCCTTCGGCTGGCCCCATTCAGTCGTTTTGTTTGTTTTTGGTTGTTGTCGCTTGTCCCTCGGCTGCACTGGTTGCCCCAGGCTCGCCCGCCGCCCCGCGGTCGCTCGGCCCCGCAGCTGGCTCCGTTCCTTGGTTTTGTTTGTTTTTGTTTGTTTTCGCTTGTCCGTCGATTGCATTGGTCACCTCAGGCTCGCCCGCCGCCCCGCGGTCGCTCGGCCCCTCGGCTTGCCCCAGTCCTCGGTTTTGTTTGTTTTTGTTTGTTTTCCCTTGTCCGTCGGCTGCACTGGTCGCTTCAGGCTCGCCCGCCGCCCCGCGGTCGCTCGGCCCCTCGGCTGGCCCTACTCAGCAGTTTTGTTTGTTTTTGTTTGTTTTCGCTTGTCCGTCGGCTGCGCTGGTCGCCCAGGCTCGCCCGCCGCCCCGCGGGCGCTCGGCCCTCGGCTGGCCCAATTCATTGGCGCTTGTCCGTCGGCTGCATTGGTCGCCCCAGGCTCGCCCGCCGCCCCGCGGTCGCTCGGCCCCTCGGCTGGCCCAATTCATTGGTTTTGTTTGTTATTGTTTGTTTTCGCTTGTCCGTCGGCTGCGCTGGTCGCCCCAGGCTCGCCCGCCGCCCCGCGGGCGCTCGGCCCCTCGGCTGGCCCAATTCATTGGTGTTGGTTTGTTCTTGTTTGTTTTCGCTTGTCCGTCGGCTGCGGTCGCCCCAGTGCCCGTCCCCGCGGTCGCTCGGCCCCCCGGCTGGCTCCATCCCACCGTTTCGTTTGTTTTTGGTTGCGTTCGCTTGTCCGTCGGCTGCACTGGTCGCCCCAGGCTCGCCCGCCGCCCCGCGGTCGCTCGGCCCCTCGGCTGGCCCAATTCATTGGTTTTGTTGGTTCTTGTTTGTTTTCGCTTGTCCGTCGGCTGCGCTGGTCGCCCCAGGCTCGCCCGCCGCCCCGCGGGCGCTCGGCCCCTCGGCTGGCCCAATTCCTTGCTTTTGTTTGTTCTTGTTTGTTTTCGCTTGTCCGTCGGCTGCGCTGGTCGCCCCAGCTCGCCCACCGCCCACCGTCGGGCGCTCGTGCCTCCTCGGCTGGCCAATTCATTGGTTTTGTTTGTTCTAGTTTGTTTTCGCTTGTCCGTCGGCTGCACTGGTCGCCCCAGGCTCGCCCGCCGCCCCGCGGTCGCTCGGCCCCTCGGCTGGCCCAATTCATTGGTTTTGTTCGTTTTTGTTTGTTTTCGCTTGTCCGTCGGCTGCGCTGGTCGCCCCAGGCTCGCCCGCCGCCCCGCGGGCGCTCGGCCCCTCGGCTGGCCCAATTCATTGGTTTTGTTTGTTCTTGTTTGTTTTCGCTTGTCCGTCGGCTGCACTGGTCGCCCCAGGCTCGCCCGCCGCCCCGCGGTCGCTCGGCCCCTCGGCTCCGTCGGCTGCACTGGTCGCCCCAGGCTCGCCCGCCGCCCCGCGGTCGCTCGGCCCCTCGGCTGGCCCAATTCATTGGTTTTGTTTGTTCTTGTTTGTTTTCGCTTGTCCGTCGGCTGCGCTGGTCGCCCCAGGCTCGCCCGCCGCCCCGCGGGCGCTCGGCCCCTCGGCTGGCCCAATTCATTGGTTTTGTTTGTTCTTGTTTGTTTTCGCTTGTCCGTCGGCTGCGCTGGTCGCCCCAGGCTCGCCCGCCGCCCCGCGGTCGCTCGGCCCCTCGGCTGGCCCAATTCATTGGTTTTGTTTGTTTTTGTTTGTTTTCGCTTGTCCGTCGGCTGCGCTGGTCGCCCCAGGCTCGCCCGCCGCCCCGCGGGCGCTCGGCCCCTCGGCTGGCCAAATACCCTGGTTTTGATTGTTTCTGCTTGTTTTCGCTTGTCCGTCGGCTGCACTGGTCGCCCCAGGTTCGTCCGCCGCCCCGCGTGCGCTCGGCCCATCGGCTGGCCCAATTCATTGGTTTTGTTGTTTTGGTTTTTCCGCTGTCCGTCGGCTGCGCTGGTCGCCCCAGGCTCGCCCCCGCCCCGCGGCGCTCCGCCCTTCGGCAGGCCCAAGTACATTGCTTTTTGTTGTCTGTATGTTTTCGCTCGTTCCGTCGGCTGACACTGGTCGCCCCAGGCTCGCCCGCCGCCCCGCCGTCGCTTCGCCCTCGGCAGGCCCTATCATTGGTTTTGGTTGTCTTGTTGTTTTCCGCTGTCCGTCGCTGGCGCTGGTCGCCCAGGCTCCCCACCGCCGCCCCGCGGTCGCTCGCCCCATCGGCTGGCCTAATTCATAATGGTTTTTTGTTGTTCATTGGTTTTGTTTGTTCTTGTTTGTTTTCGCTTGTCCGTCGGCTGCACTGGTCGCCCCAGGCTCGCACGCCGCCCCGCGGTCGCTCGGCCCCTCGGCTGGCCCAATTCATTGGTTTTGTTTGTTTTTGTTTGTTTTCGCTTGTCCGTCGGCTGCACTGGTCGCCCTGCGCGCGCCCGCCGCCTTTCGGTCGCTCGGCCCCTCGGCTGGCCCCATTCCCTTGCTTTCTTTGTTTCTGTTCCTTTTCGCTTGTCCGTCGGCTGCACTGGTCGCCTCAGGCTCGCCCGCCGCCCCGCGGTCGCTCGGCCCCTCGGCTGGCCAGATTCATTGGTTTTGTTTGTTTTTATTTGTTTTCGCTTGTCCGTCGGCTGCACTGGTCGCCCCAATTGGGCTCGCCCGCCGCCCGCGGGCGCCTCGGCCCCTATCCTCGGCTGGACCAATTTCATGGGTTTTGATTGTTCTTGTTGTTTTTCGCTTGTCCGGCGCTTCACTGTCGCCCCAGGCTCGCCCGCCTCCCGCTTTCGCTCGGCCCCTCGGCTGGCCCAATTCATTGGTTTTGTTTGTTTTTGTTTGTTTTCGCTTGTCCGTCGGCTGCGCTGGTCGCCCCTCGCTCGCCCGCCGCCCCGCGGTCGCTCGGCCCCTCGGCTGGCACAATTCATTGGTTTTGTTTGTTCTTTCTTTGTTTTGTTTGTTTTCGCTTGTCCGTCGGCTGCTCTGGTCGCCCCAGCCTCTCCCGCCGCTTTCCGGTCGCTCGGCCCCTCGGATCGCCAAATTCATTGGGTTTGTTTGTTTTTGTTTGTTTTCGCTTGTCCGTCGGCTGCACTGGTCGCCCCAGGCACGCCCGCCGCCCCGCGGTCGCTCGGCCCCTCGGCTGGCCCAATTCATTGGTTTTGTTTGTTATTGTTTGTTTTCGCTTGTCCGTCGGCTGCGCTGGTCGCACCAGGCTCGCCCGCCGCCCCGCGGGCGCTCGGCCCCTCGGCTGGCCCAATTCATTGGTTTTGTTTGTTCTTGTTTGTTTTCGCTTGTCCGTCGGCTGCGCTGGTCGCCCCAGGCTCGCCCGCCGCCCCGCGGTCGCTCGGCCCCTCGGCTGGCCCAATTCATTGGTTTTGTTTGTTTTTGTTTGTTTTCGCTTGTCCGTCGGCTGCGCTGGTCGCCCCAGGCTCGCCCGCCGCCCCGCGGGCGCTCGGCCCATCGGCTGGCCCAATTCATTGGTTTTGTTTGTTGTTGTTTGTTTTCGCTTGTCCGTCGGCTGCGCTGGTCGCTCCAGGCTCGCCCGCCGCCCCGCGGTCGCTCGGCCTCTCGGCTGGCCCCATTATTTGGTTTGGTTTGTTTTTGTTTGTTTTCGCTTGTCCGTCGCCCCAGGCTCGCCCTCCTCCCCGCGGTCGCTCGGCCCCTCGGCTTGCCCCATGCAATGGTTTTGTTTTTTTTTGTTTTGTTTTTTTTCGCTTGTCCGTCGGCTGCACTGGTCGCCCCGGGCTCGCCCGCCGCCCCGCGGTCGCTCGGCCCCTCGGCTGGCCCAATTTCATTGGTTTTTGTTTGTTTTTTTGTTTTTTTCGCTTGTCCGTCGGCTGCGCTGGTCCGCCCCCAGGCTCGCCCGCCGCCCCGCGGGCGCTCGGCCCTCGCCTCCAATTCATTGGTTTTGTTTGTTCTTGTTGCCCAATTCGCGTCCGGTTTTGGTTTGTTGTTTTTTGTTTGTTTTCGCTTGTCCGTCGGCTGCACTGGTCGCCCCAGGCTCGCCCGCCGCCCCGCGGTCGCTCGGCCCCTCGGCTGGCCCAATTCATTGGTTTTGTTTGTTTTTGTTTGTTTTCGCTTGTCCGTCGGCTGCGCTGGTCGCCCCAGGCTCGCCCGCCGCCCCGCGGGCGCTCGGCCCCTCGGCTGGCCCAATTCATTGCTTTTGTTTGTTCTTGTTTGTTTTCGCTTGTCCGTCGGCTGCACTGGTCGCCCCAGGCTCGCCCGCCGCCCCGCGGCGCTCGGCCCCTCGGCTGGCCCAATTCATTGGTTTTGTTTGTTCTTGTTTGTTTTCGCTTGTCCGTCGGCTGCGCTGGTCGCCCCAGGCTCGCCCGCCGCACCGCGGGCGCTCGGCCCCTCGGCTGGCCCAATTCATTGGTTTTGTTTGTTCTTGTTTGTTTTCGCTTGTCCGTCGGCTGCACTGGTCGCCCCAGGCTCGGCGAAAACAAACAAAAACAAACAAAACCGCGGAATGGGGCCAGCCGAGGGGCCAAGCGACCGCGGGGCGGCGGGCGAGCCTGGGGCGACCAGTGCAGCCGACGGGCAAGCGAAAACAAACAAAAGCAGACAAAACCAGTGAATTGGGCCTGCCGAGGGGCCGAGCCACCGAAAGGCTGCCAGTGCGATCGACGGACAAACGAAAACAAGCCAGAACAACCGACATCAGCGAGGGAAGGGGCCATGCGAGGGGCCGAGCGACCTAGCGCTATTGCGCGCCGCTAAGACAGGGCCCGAAAATTTGTAATCTACTTCTTGTAATTGCTGTTGCTGTTGCTTTTTTGGGGCGGCCCCGAACGCAATCTACTTCTTCCGCCTTCCTACTTCATGTTTCTACCTACTTCTTCCGACCGGTGGGTATATATACAAGTGGCACGTGTGTGCCCAGGCTCATACAACAAGCTGAAGGGGCGTTTGAAGCAGGAGTGACATGCAACAGCGAAGTCGCACTCGAGCGCAAGTGGGGTTGCCACACCTTGCGATGTGTGTACCAGGGCCCCCCAGGAAGCCTCAGGAGGCCCGACTTGGATACCAGAAGAGGCTCCAGGAGGCCCCAGGATTGTGAGTGTTGTGTGTGTGTGATGTGTGCTTTGTGTGGTGCGTGCTTTTTGTGTGTTGTCGGTGTTGTGTGTGTGTATGTTATGTTTGTCTAGCGTGTGATGTGTTGGGCGTGATTTGTGTCTCTGTGTGTGCATGTAGTTCTGAAGCCCCAGGAGGCCCCAGGAGGCCCCAGGCGGCCTCAGCAGGCCCAGGAGAACTCCAGGAGGCTCCGAGGCGGGGTCTGGGGTACCAGAAGGTCCAGAAAGCCCCAGGAGGCCCCAGGAGGTTCCAGGAGGCCCCCAGGAGGCTCCGAGGAGGGGTCTGGGGCTCGATTTTGGGAGGATTTTACATGCGAAACCGCCATTCTCTGAGAATCGGGGTCCAAATTATTGAAATTACCATGTGTTTTTGAAGGTTGTATGTTAACATGTTGATATTCCCATGTGTTTTTGGACCCTGACGTCACGATCTGCGTGAGGGGTGCCACCGATTTTCAGAATTTCGAGGATGTCCCGAGCGAAACGGCCAGAAAAATCGCGGACGACGTGCGCATTAATCGCCTCTGAGCTCTACTCCCTCGGAGAGGTGCGTATGAGAATATATATACATATATATGTATATAGACATACAGAGACAGGGTAAAAGGGGACGCGCGCGGACGCCTTCATTCCTGCTCGCGTCGACTTCCTCCTGCTCCTCGAGCGGGGGAACGAGCAGAAAAAAACCGCGCCGGCAGCTCGACCAGCTGAAGAGGCGCGCTGCGAGCGCTGCCGCTCAGCTGGCCAAGCTCTGGGAGGGCCTGCGGCAGAAGGCCATCGAGACGCGCAGCAGGATGCCCGGCGGCGCGCAGCGCGCGGCTGCCACGATCGCCGTCGTCGTCGTCGTCGTTGTCGTCGTCGTCGTCGTCGTCGTCGTTGACCGTTAGAGCTTCGAGGTTCGATATTATTAGGCGTTGTCTACCCTCTTCGGGCCTCCAGGAGGCATCTCGTCGCCACGGCTGGCTTTCCCGTGAGGCTCTGATCAGAACGCACCCCAGGAGCCCCAGGAGACATCCGTGGGTGGATTTGTGAAAGGAATGCCGTCGTCGTCGACGCAGTCCTCGCAGTAGCCGTCGAGGGCGATGAGAACGATGCTGAGGACGTCGAGGACGAGGACGAACGAGGTCATCCTCATCTCCCTCCCTCACTCCTCCCCCCCTCCTCCCTCCCCCTCCCTTCCACGCGCGGGGGAGGCACGAACACACGCCCTGGCGAGCGCGACGACGACGAGCGCCTGGCCCCGCGTGAGATTCTGGCCCTCGGGCGGGCGCCAGCCACTAGGACGGCCACACAGCTGGGCCAGGTGTCCGGTCTCTCTTCGCGCAGGCCAGCGCGCCCCCCCCCCATGGCAGCCGTGCGCGCGCTTCCTCGCCGCGTTGCTCCCGTGTTGCCGCGGCGTCTCCTCTCGTCGCGCGCCGGTGCGATCCCGTCGGGTCTGGCGCCGAACGGCAGCTGTTTTAGGTATCGTGTCGTCGATGGGCGCGGGCCCTGTGGCCTCCCCCCTGCTCCGCCCCTCCATAGACCAGATCCTGGCCGCCTTTGGCGGCTGGTTTCTGGCGACTGCGCCAGGACCCTTCTTCCCAGTCTGCTGGCGCGACTGGTCAAAGCAAACCGACCGTATCGTCCTCCATGTCGGCACCTTCGCCTGAGCTCTGTAGAGCATATAGAGCTCTTTCTGCGCCCCCTGCGTCTCTCACGTCGAAGGCCAGTCGTGCTGCGGGAGGAGTCGCGCTGCGGACACACGGGTCTCTTCGCCCCACCTGGTCCTGCTCGTGCAGCCATCAGGCCCGCGTGAACGCGGTCTGCCCGCGGACGTGCCTCTCCGGGGGAGCGCCTGCAGCATCGGTCATGGGAGCGGAGGCGGCCAGCAAAGGCTAGAGTCGGGCCGCTGAAGAAGGAACCCTTTTCGTTGGGGAGGTGCTCAGCGTTCCTTAAGTATTGTGTAGCTGTCTCAGGTGTTCCTCAGGCTTCTTATGGGGAGTCGAAGTTTAACTAATCGACAAAAGGGGCCCTGTTCCTGATTTGGGGTTCCTTTGTGACAGCTCTTCGACTGTGGTCACCCGATCGTCCTGTCTCTTCCTGCTCCACACTTCCAGTGGCCTCAGGAGCAGCTGCCTTGTAAAGCGACGCGGCGTCGCCAGTGCCTGTGCTGGCCGTCCCCACAGCGAGGCCCTCGCGTAGAGACGCGCGCAGCTCGATGGCCGGGCGCTGCTCGGTGGTCGCGCACAGCACGTGGTGCGTGGAGAAGTCGAGGCCCAGGCATTGGGCGGCGGCACGGTATAGCCGTCGGGCCTCTCGAAGCGGAAGGGCCCACATGGTGTACGATCGAGCATCTGATCAACACTTTTCTCCCCGCAAAGCTGGGTCAGCGTTTCTTGGCCCAGTTTCTTGAGCTCCCTCGCCCTCCCAGCGCTAGCACTGACAACCGGCCCTGGCTTGTCTTGAGAAGCGTCCGGGAAGCTGGCCCAGGCTTCTCGAGTGATCAGTTTCTTGATACCCCAATCAGTGCTTGCACTGAAGGGGTCTTAGCGGAAACTGAAAGATTTGGCGAAAGTGTCCCGCCGATTTTGGTGGCCGGCTGGGTTCCGGGTTCCCGGGTTCATGGTTGTTAGTTCCGGGCCGATTTCGGTGGGCGCCGGGTTCCCAGTCGATCTCTGTCTCGATCTGTTTATCAGTCCCATTTCAAACCATCCATTGATTGGGTTTTTCTCGGATGCAAAAATATTTCTGGCTGTGAACTTGCAAGCTTCTGCGCGCGGGGGTTCTCTTGCCTGCCAGGGCCGAAGAAGTCGCCGTTCCGCGGTCTGGCCCGGCCTGACGGCTCGGGGTCGGTTACGCGCCCGCCTACCAGGAGCGCCGGTTTCGCGCAGGAATTGCAGTCGGCGTCGGTGACGCTCGCGGTTTCTCCGAAGGGCTTAGGCGACCCGTCCTCCAATTACTCCTCCTCCTCCTCCTCCTGCTCCTCCTCCTCCTCCTCCTCCTCCTCCTCCTCCTCCTCCTCCTCGGGTCGCCTACGGCCCCGGGGGAAACCGTGCAGACGCTCGTGAATGCGAGGGTTTAGGGACTCTGGGGCCCAAGGTCTGGCCGAAATCGGCACGTGTCTCTCAAGATGCCAACCGCGGCATCCCGATGAGGATGGATCTGAGCCACCAGTTCCCCCCGCGTGCTGCAGGAGCGGGACGTCCCACGCAGGCAGACCCAGTGCTCTGGCGTGCTCGCGATGACTTGCACACGAAGGCCGTGTTTCGCCTTGCCCTCGCTCTCGCAGCCCACGTCCTGCACGAACGCGGAACCGAAAGAGAGAGAGAGAGAGAGAACAAAAACAAAAAAAACAGATGTCGCTGCTCCGCGGCATCGCCTGCCGACCTACTGCGTCGTGGTACGGTGTTCGGGCGACGGCACGATGTCCTGGAACCGCCGCCCATCGGGGCTCGCGTGCGCGGGCTGTCCGTCCTCGCCCGCTGCCTGGCGCCACCCCGCGAGCTCACGATGGCCGGCGCTCGCGGCGTGGCCTTCCCCACTCCTTGGGCCCTCCGCGGAGGGCGCTCCGGCAAGGCCCGCGCCCGCCACGCCTCGGGCGTGCCGGGAGGGCGGCGGCTCCCTCACAGAGCGCTTTCGAGGCACCATGCGCTCGGGGCGAGGCGGGGCCACGTGTTTCAGAACCTACGGCTCGGCATGAGAGAAAGGACGAGACCGAGGATCGAGGTTTGGGGCCCCTTTGCCGCTCCCGAGGCCTCCGCAGGGACCTCCAGACGCCCGTGGGGCCTTTGGAGGCTTCTGGAGACCTCGCGGTGACTTCGGGACCTCCACGGACGCACAGAGGCCTCTGGAGGAGGAAGAGGAGGAGACCCTGAGAGAAAGGGGCCTTGCCTGTATCCTTAATGCCCCAGGGGTGGCTGGGCAGGCTCGGCGGGGTCCAGCTTGAGGATTCCTATGGAGCCCGGCGGCGGGGCCAGCAGCGAGTAGCAGAAAGTACGTCGCCGCGCCGTTCGCTCCGACGCGCGACCTTCCGTCTCGGGGTGGGCGCCTCGGTCACCAGGGCAAACTCCGCCTCGGACGCGGGGCTTGCCGTGGGATTTCCGCAGTACCCGCGTCGTTCACTCCGGGCGCAGGGCGCAGGGTTCGCCATGGGTTTACGGTGGTGTCGGCGTCGTCCCTTTGGGCGCATCGAGAACAAACGGCGCGGCGACATGTGTTGCGTTGCGAGCGACAAACGCCCGTCGTCAGGCATCTGCCCTTGATGGAGGGGCTCTTCGGCCCCAAGTAGGCCTTAGCACCCTCCGAGACCGCGAGGGGCATGGGTACACACGTGCTGCCCTTGCGCTCCCTTCGCAGGGTCGCGGTTGTCAGCGATCCCTTTGTGCGGCTCAGGCCCTCGGTCCGCTTGCGCTTCCAGGCAGTATTGGGGCACGTGTTGGACACGGGCGTGCCTCACCCCTTCCATCCGATCCCCCGCTCCTCTCGCCCCCCCCGTCTCTCCCTGTGCATCATCATCTCCTTCTCGTTCTCCTTGCGGTGCTCCCTTCCCCCCTCCGCCTGTCGCTCGTTGCCTCCGACTCTCTTGCTCTTTCTTTCTCGTTGCATGAGTGTGTGTGTGTGTGTGGTGTGTGTGTGTGTGTCTGTGTGTGTGGTGTGTGTGTGTGTGTCGAGGGGCGCAGGCTGTCTGGTCTCCAAAGCCTATACGTAACCAAGCGAGAGACCCGGAGGTCCAAACTTCCGGTAGATTGGACCATCCCAAGGCAGCGCCCGCAGACGTCAAAATTGTGTCTCTCTAGAAATGTACAGCGGCCTCTAGGGGCAACTGTCTGATCTCCGGGGGTCTCGGGAGGCCTCGGCGGCCCAGAGAGGCCCCCCAAAGCGTCCAAATCGACAGCCCTCGTAGCCCCCTCCCTCTCCTGACCTCCCGGAGTTGTATCGAGCAGTCTTTCGTTCGGGTTGGCCCACAAGGGGGTCCAGCGACAAGTGGGTGGTACAATAGATATGGTGCAATAGATTTGTGGGGTTGCAATACATGTGGGGCGTGCAATACATTCGGGGGCGCAAATGTATTGCTGGACTTTCGCGTGCAATACATTACACAATGCAGTACAATTCTCTGGCGCAATACATGTGCAATGCAATTGCCCCAAATCTATTGCACCACCCCCTTTCAGCTGGACCCCCTTTTGGGTCACCGAAATTCGTGCCTCCAGACCTACATACGGTTGGGGGTGGCAATATGGCATGGTGTGGCGCCGCCGCGCCCGCTGATTCCACGCCATCCCCCGCCTTGGGGATAGCGTGCGTCGAAGAAGCCCTTGCACGGTGGCATCGTGCGCGGAAGGGGCCCTCGCGGGGGGATCGCCCCATGGGGATCGAGCGCGCGTTTCGGAGATTCGAGTAGGGGATCGGCTACAGAGTTGGCTTATCGCAAAGTCGGCTGTCTCGTCAAATCAACCAGAAAGATGTGTTTTTTTTTCCAAGGGTTCGACGTAGGAAACAGCTTTGGGGTAAAATGCAATTTGATCCACTACTCGAGATACCGATGTTGTACGCTAGATTTTCAGATGCCATTATGTTGGTGCCCCGCGTCTCTCTCTAGGGCCAAGGTTCGCTGCATCAGTTTACACACTGAAGGTCGGCTTGTGCGGGGCTCTGGGTTTGCCTGGCGACGCTTTGACTCGCACTGTGGATTTACACAGCCGTGATGTCGAGCCCCGGTGGTCACGCTCCCTCCGCCTCATCGTTAGAGAATGATAGCAGGAGTGCAAAATCCCCAAGCAGGGTTTTTAAACCCACTGCGGTGTCCAAGGTCGACTGCGTGCCCGTCCAGTGCGGGCTGGCATGGCATGTTAGAACATGATAACCTGATGTGTGCACATGCGATGTTTACACGAAAACTTGTGTAACGCATGCTTATAAGGAAGCTAACGCTAGAGGGTGTCGTACTCTCCTGCACCTGGTCGACGAGTAAGCTGTCGGGTCAGCACTGGCAGAGGCTCCACCGCCATGCTGTGAACTCGGATGCAACTGTAAGAGGAAGCGGGGGAGGGCGCGGAAGCGGGGGGGCATGTCGTGATGGTTCCGCGGACGTCGGATGTTTGGGGAGGGCGGAAGGCAGGGCGCGCATGACGGATGTTGAGGCGGCAGAAACGACAACGGCGGGGACGGGGAGGCGGAGGCAAAGGCGCAGCAGCGGGAGGCGGGAGGAGGGAGGATGGAAGAGGAGCCAGGCGGGAAGCGGGAAGAGGGAGGCGGGAGAAGGAATGAGAGAGGTTGTGATTGGAGCCCCTGTGCTACGAAACGTCTCAGGCAGAACGGGCCAGACCATTTCGCGCGCAACATCTTCGAGCTTCGGATTGTGTGGATGGCTCAAGCGAAACGGGCCAGACCACCTCTCGAGCGACATCTTGGAGCTCAGTATTGGAAGGATGTCTCAAACGAAACGGGCCAGACAACCTCCCACACACGTTCTGACAAGTCCACGTCACACTCGCTTCCCGTTAGGTCCTCACCTGCAATTCCCTTCATTATCCCTCCTCCTCCTCCTCCTCCCCCTCTTCCTGCCTGCTCCCTCATCCACATCATCCTCCTCCTTCTCCCTTCCATCTCCTCCTCCTCCTCCTCCTCCTCCTCCTCCTCCTCCTCCTCCTCCACCTCCTCTTCATCCCGAACGGCATCTCGGAGCCTAGAGTTGCGAGGATGTCTCCAGCGTAACGGGCTGGACCACCTCGCGCGCGGCATCTCGGACCCAAGAGTTGCGACGATGTCTCGGGCGAAACGTGCTGCGAGGAAGTCTCAGGCGAAACGGGCCGGACCACCTCGAGCGCGGCGTATCAGAGCTCCGAGTTGCGGGGGCCTCATGGGGCCTCCTGGGGACCTGGGGCTTCCTGGGCCTCCTGTGGCCTCCTGGACCCTACTTGGGGCTTCCTGAAGCCTCTTGGGGCTCCCAGGGGAGGATATCTAACATGTGGCCGTCTGGGCCGCCCAAAATGGGGGGGGTCCACAAGCAGGAAAAATCAACGAATCGGCACTGGATGTGTATTAACCTGACACGTTCTGATCGGGGACCTCCTGGGGCCTCCTGGGAGCCTCCTGGGAATCTCCTGGGGACCCCTGGGGCCTGTCCTGGGCGTCCTGCGGCCTCCTGAAGCTCTCTGGAGCCTCCTGGGGCTCCCAGGGTCCCAGGGGGGATATGTAAGATGTGGTCTTCTGGGCCCCCATGCTGGACCACCTCCTGCGCGGCATCTGTGAGCTCAGAGTTGCGAGAATATCGTGTGCGAAACGGGCCGGACCACCTTGCGCACGGCATCTCAGAGCTCAGAGTTGCGAGGATGTCTCAGGCGAGATGGGCCGGACCACATTGCGCAGGGCATCTCAGAGCTCAGAGTTGCGAGGATGTCTCAGGCGAGATGGGCCTGACCACCTCTCGCGCACGGCATCTCAGAGTTCAGAGTTGCGAGGATGTCTCAGGCGAAATGGGCCTGACCACCTCGCACGCGGCATCTCAGAGCTCAGAGTTTCGAGGACGTCTCAAACGAGACGGGCCGGACCACCTCGCACGCGGCATCTCAGAGCTCAGAGTTTCGAGGACGTCTCAAACGAGACGGGCCGGACCACCTCTCGCGCGGCATTTCGGAATGCAAAAGAGCGAGGATGCCTCAAGTCAAACGGGACTGGGCGGCATCTCGGGGCTCAGAGTTTGGAGGATGCCTCAAGCGAAACGGGCCGGACCACCTCTCGCGCGGCATCTGGGAGCTCAGAGTTGCGAGGATGTCTCAGGCAAAACAAGCCGGACCACCTCGCGCACGGCATATCAGGGCTCAGAGTTTGGAGGATGTCTCAGGCGAAACGGGCGGGATCACCTCTTGCGCGGCATCTCGGAGCCCAAATTTTCGAGGATGTCTCAGGCGAAATGGGCTGGACCACCTCTTGCGCGGCATCTCAGAATTCAGAGTTACGAGGATGTCTCAGGCGAAACGCGCCGGACCACCTCGCGCACGGCATCTCAGAGTTCAGAATTTGAAGGTTGTCTCAGGCGATCCGGGCCAGACCACCTCTCGCGCGGCATCTGGGAGCTCAGAGTTTGGAGGATGCCTCAAGCGAAACGGTCCGGACCACCTCTCGCGCGGCATCTGGGATCTCAGAGTTTGGAGGATGTCTCAGGCGAAACGGGCCAGACCACCTCTTGCGCGGCATCTGGGATCTCAGAGTTTGGAGGATGTCTCACGCGAAACGCCCAATCCCGGACAACTCAGAAACGAGAGTTGCGAGGATGTCTCAGGCGAAACGGCCCGGACCGCCAAATTTGTTTGAGGACGTCTCTGCTTTGAATCCCCTCGGCCGGAGTTAGCTTCTATCGCAATAGCACCCCGTTCAGCAAGCTGCTTGAGGAAAAACGCAATCTGCCCGACGCCAACCGTACCTATCAGAACTCGCGCTCCTCCCTCCTCATCCTCCTCATCCTCCTCCTCGCCGGACAGCAAAGACAAACGCAATCTTCCCAACGCCAACGGTACCGATCAGAACAGCTTTGAGCCTCGATAGTGGCCTGAACTCCCAGCGCCCCCGTGCGGTTGTTGGCCCGATGGGGAAGCGGAGCATCGAGCGGCCGCCAGCCCTGCGGAGACACTCTGCCGCCCTGCGAGCGGGGCACCCCACGGCTTGGAGGACGAGGGGGAGGTGGAGGACGACGACGAGGAGGAAGAGGAGGGGGAGGACGACGACGAGGAGAAGGACGAGGAGAGGGAGGTCCGAGGAGGAGGAGGACGAGGAGGGGGACTTCGAGGAGGGGGAGGACGAGGAGGGGGAGGACGAAGAGGGGGGGGAGGACAACGAGGACGAGGCGAGCAGGGCGCCCCGCGGCAGGGGGGGGAAGGAGGGGAGAAGCGCGTGCACTTGATTGTGCGGCGACCCTGCCCTTCCAGGAGGGCCGACAAAATAGCACCATCGACGTCCAAATGCCTGCCGAGGGTTTGGGCAGCCTAGATAAGGCTGTACGTCTGGAGGGCCAATTTTTGAGCACTCTGGAAGGTCAGGGGCGAGGGGGCGGGCCTTCTCAGAGGATGGCGGGGCTTCTCCGGAGCCCTCGCGCCCGCTGCGAGGCTTCCCAGGCCCTCTCCAGAGGCAGGGGCGGCCCCTCCGAGGGCGCGAGGACCTCGGAGAAGCCCCGCCGCCCTCTGGGGAGGCCCGCGCCCTATGCGCCTCCCGCCTGGAGGCGGCAGCGGGGGCCGGGGGGGGGGGGCTCGGGAGCCCCGAGACGGGGGTCGGTGCACACGGGGGGGCAGCCAGAGCGCCAGATTTGGCAGCCTCCTGCAGAGCCGAGGGGTGGCACCGGCCCGAGCTTCTGCGCGCAGGCTCCTGCAGGATCCTGCGGGATCCTGTGGGCTCCTGCAGGGCCTGACTGGCCCAGGTTTGCGCACCGACCCGGGCCAGCAGGTCCCCGAGGGGCGCGGCGAGGAGGGGGTCGCAGCACGCGGCCTCGGAGATGCTGCAAGCCTGTGGGCGTCCAGGAGGCTTGCTGGCTCGAGCAACGACATCAAATGTTCAAGCAGTGGCGAAGCGTCCTGGCTCCCCTATAGGCCCACCGAAGAATGTTCTACGAACCTGCTGTGGCTTCCACAAAATATTCTTAGAACATTTCTGGCCGATGCTGTCTTGTTTTGACACGTCGGGTTTATGTTCTAAGAGTGTTGTTTGGCTCTTAGAACATTTCTGGGTTCTACGAACATGTCGCGGTTAGGATTGCCAGGACGGTCGATCCCTGCTCGAAATTCGTGCCGGTTCAGGCAGAGGGGGGGAAGCGCGGGAACTCGATCAGTCCGGCGGCCCTGGCGTGTTCACGCGGGCGCGCAGGTCTAGAGGAGCGGCGCTTCCTTTTCTCGTCTGGTCCCCCCCTTCTTTTCCGGGTCGCCCGGAGGAGGCTCTCCATTCCCCACAGAACAGTTTCGCTCAAGATTTCAATCAGCAGATGATCCCGAGCGGGATTGTGAGCCAACATCGTTATGCAATCGCTCCTGGAAGGCCTCAGGACTGATCAAAACGAAGCCCAAAGAGGAGCCCCACAGGATCCCATGAGCGCCTCGATAATCTTTCAGCATGCCTGCAAGAACCCTCAATAACGCCCCCATGAGCCCTCAATAGGGCCCAAGTAAGCGACGAAGGAAAACGGATTCGTCTTCACCGACGTTGGCGCGCAAGCTGCCCGCTTGAGGTCGCGCGTACGCGTCCTCGTTTCCCATGCGGCGTGCCGCGCTGGCGGCCCATGTGAGCCACCGCGCAAGGTCGATATGCCATCTTGCGTAAGACCCGCTTCTGATCTCAGCGGCGAGCCCAGGGGGGAATTGAGAAAGGACGGGCCTTCTCAGAAGGCTCGGACGTCCCCTGGCCTTCTGAGAAGTTGCCTGAGCCGTCCCCGAAGACCAAACACTCCTCGTGAGGCGCGGGGGCTCCTGAGAAGTCCCGCCCCGCCGCCTTCCGAGAGGGCCTTCTCCTTCTCTCCTCCCCCCCTCCCTCGCCGCCGATGATCGTGTTAAGGCGCAGGCGCTTGTGCGCCTTTTGGGGAACTCCGCGCGCCGATCCGAGAATTCTGGGCGACGCCCGACGTCGCGCGAAATTGTCGCCCGTCGCACAAAACGAAGGATTGGTAGCCTCTGGCGCTCGGCATGGAATGAACCACGAGGGATGATGAAGATTGCGGCAGCACCAGCGAGGAGCGGGGGGGAATGCGGGGATGATGATTAAGTCGAGCCTGTATTCAAAAATAGTCCAACAATAGTCTGGGGACGATTTCTTGACCGTTTTTGCATATGTTTGAGCATGTTCTGGAGAATCTTAATTTTTCGCCCAAAATCCGCCTGTCGGGGGACAGGCCCGACCTAATGATCATCATGATGTTCATCATGAGGACGATCATAATGATCGTCACTCATAATGATCATAATGAGGATCATCATAATGATCCGAATGCTCGTCACTCATAATGATCATCATAATGATCATCATGAGGACGATCAGGATGATCATCATGATGATAAAAATGATGAGGACGATCCTCATGATCGTAGCTCCAGTGGTGCACCGGGCAGCTCCGGTGCCGCCCTGGGGCGGCGGCCCCGCCGGACCCGCGCGCCGCCCCCGCGCAGCTCCGCGGGCCGGGCGGGCCATGCCGGCGGGCGCCCCTCGCGGCGCGCGGCCTGTCGCCGCGGGGCCGGCGGCCCTGGCGGCCGCGCTGGCTGCCGCGGCCGCGGGCTCTGGCGGCGGCCCTGCCGCGGCGGTCGCTCGCGGCGGACCTCGCGGGGGCAAGCGCAGTGGGTCGAGGGAGAAGTCGAGAGGAGGAGGAGGAGGAAGAGGAGGAGGAGGAGGACCAGTGTAAACCAAAGGCTCATCAACGATGTTCAAGAATACGCCCCTCACTCCAAGATCCCTCCTCATAGCCCCCAGACACGGGCTCATTTGAAATTTCTCCACTGAGGGAATTGCCCCGTTGGGGGACACCCGTGTGAACATCTCGAAGCGTGCCAAAACACCAGCCTCAGGATTTCAACGCCACGAGTTAACCTGACTGTTAGTTACGCCTTGACGATCCAGAATCGCGCCAGAACATCACTCCTGGGACCTCAACGCCGCGAATCAATGTAACTGTCGCGCCCTGACCACCTTGAATCTTTCGAAAACACCATGTCTGGCACGCTAACCATGAGAAGTAGTGCAACTTTTGCAAATCAACAAATGTGCGCGGCTCCAAGGCGAGAGCCGCATTTTGGAAAGGAACCGACTTCAATCCGTGAAATTATCGCAACTGTTTGAAACGAATGTGCGCGGCGCTACGGCAAGAACCACATTTTGAACACCACCAGAAATGTTTGTAACGACTATGCGCGGCGCTGAGGCGAGAGCCACATTTTGAAAACGAGCCGCCCTCACTACGTGAAACTCCTGCAGGTTGGTAATCGGAGGTTGGGGGGTGAGATCGAAGTGGAACGGAGAGCCCCCCACCGGGAAATCGGTTTCGGTTTCGTGTTCGTGCGTGCCGTGCGTACGGGCGAGGCGAAGCTGCGTGGGCGGGCGAGAGGAAAGTCTCCTGTGGCTGAGGCGCGGCCGGACCAAATGATTCTCCCTCCGGCAAGCGGTGGCGCGCGGTGTCCCGCCGGTGTCCCGCCAGTGTCCCGCTTGTGGCTGGGCCCCGGCCGGACCAAATGATTCTCCCTCCGGCAAGCGGCGGCGCGCGGTGTCCCGCCGGTGTCCCGCCGGTGTCCCGCCAGTGTCCCGGTGTCCCGCTGGTGCGAAAACGATAGTGAGACCGATGACGAAGTCGATTGTGAGATCGATAGTGAGATCGATAGTGAGATCGATCGTGAGATCGATAGTGAGATCTATAGTGAGATGAATAGTGATTTCGATTGTGGGATCGAGTGAGATCGATAGGGAGATCGTTAGTGGGATCGATAGCGAGATCCAGAGTGAGATCGATTCCTGGCCCCCCTCCCCCCCCCAAACCTCCTTATCACCCGCAGGGTGGTCGTATAGGTATATTATAAAACGTGCGCGGCGCTGAGGCGAGAGCTACACTTGGAAAACAGTCCGACCTCAATCCGTGAAACTGTTGCAGGTGTTTACACAGCGACCCTGCGCGGCGCGAAGGCGAGAGCCACATTTTGAAAACCGCCCGCCCTCAATCCGTGAAGATCTTGCAATCGTTTGCAACGACCCTGCGCCGCGCTGAGGCGAGAGCCACATTTTGAAAACCGCGCGCCCTCAATCCGTGAACGGAAAACGAATGTGCATCGCTAAAGCGAGAGCCACATCTTGGATACCACCCGCCGTCCATACGTATGTGAAAGTGTCGCCAATTCTTCAACATCAGGGTCATCAGTGATGAGAAAGTCTGAGGCGAGATGCCCGGCCCGCCCTTTCGACCTGCTTCGGGGTGCGACAGAGAGGAGTTATCTACAATGAAAAGAAATGGATGAGGAGGAGGAGGAGGAGGAGGAGGAGGAGGAGGAGGATGAGGAGGAGGAGGAGGAGGAGGAGGAGGAGGGGGGGGGATTATTCTAGAATGCGAATGCGAGGAGGATGGACTCTGTTTTCTCGTGCTTTGCGACCATTATGCTCGTCAGCAGCTCTGGCACTGGGACCCACGGTTGCGTGCGGCCTTCCAGCACCGACCCAAACCTCAATGCCTGAGCCCAGACGCAGGTTGAGCCCAGGGCGCTTGAGGAGGAGGAGGAGGAGGAGGAGGAGGAGGAGGAGGAGGAGGAGGAGGAGGAGCAAGGAGGAGTGGGAGGAGGAGGAGGACGACGAGGAGGAGCAAGGAAGAGAAGGAGGAGGAGGAGGAGGAGGAGGAGGAGCAAGGAGCAAGGAGCAAGGAGGAGTGGGAGGAGGAGGATGAGGAGGAGGAGAAAAAGGAGGAGGAGGAGGAGGGGTAGGAGGTGAATCAAATCCCCGCCTCGCCAAGGCGAGTGGCGGACTGTTTTCTTGTTCCGGGTCCTCGAGAGAGCGCTGCCGCCGCACGTTTTGTGCGCGCCTGCGCCCGCCAGGTCTTGCTCAAGCCCACGGAGGGCTGCTCTGCGAAAGGGCGTCCTGTCCGAACAGGCCCGCCGAAGGAAGGTAATTCCCCATATCCTAAGATGGGGTTCTTGTTATTACTTGGACGCCTCCTACTCCTCCTCCTCCTCCTTCCTCCTCCTCGTTTCTCCTCCCCTCCTGTCGGACATACTCAGACTTGCTCATACACAGACTTACTCAGACTCAGACTTACTCATACTCAGACCTACTCATACTCAGACTTACTCACACTCAGACATACTCATATACAGACTTACTCATACACAGACTTACTCATACACAGTATTAGTCATACCCAGACGTACACATACACAGACTTACTCATACACAGACTTACTCATACTCAGCACCCCTAAGGGGAGCCGCCAGGGGTGGTTGCACGGGCTCGTTCGCGGCCATTTTGTGGGGATGTCTCAGGCGGTTTGCCTGTTTCTGTGCCCAACATCATTCGCTTTCGGAGCAGATTTGGAGGATGTCTCGAGCGAGGCGCTCATTTCAGCACCCCTAAGGGGAGCCGCCAGGGGTGGTTGCACGGGCTCGTTCGCGGCCATTTTGTGGGGATGTCTCAGGCGGTTTGCTGTTTCTGTGCCCAACATCCTTCGCTTTCGGAGCAGATTTGGAGGATGTCTCGAGCGAGGCGCTCATTTCAGCACCCCTAAGGGGAGCCGCCAGGGGTGGTTGCACGGGCTCGTTCGCGGCCATTTTGTGGGGATGTCTCAGGCGGTTTGCCTGTTTCTGTGCCCAACATCCTTCGCTTTCGGAGCAGATTTGGAGGATGTCTCGAGCGAGGCGCTCATTTCAGCACCCCTAAGGGGAGCCGCCAGGGGTGGTTGCACGGGCTCGTTCGCGGCCATTTTGTGGGGATGTCTCAGGCGGTTTGCCTGTTTCTGTGCCCAACATCCTTCGCTTTCGGAGCAGATTTGGAGGATGTCTCGAGCGAGGCGCTCATTTCAGCACCCCTAAGGGGAGCCGCCAGGGGTGGTTGCACGGGCTCGTTCGCGGCCATTTTGTGGGGATGTCTCAGGCGGTTTGCCTGTTTCTGTGCCCAACATCCTTCGCTTTCGGAGCAGATTTGGAGGATGTCTCGAGCGAGGCGCTCATTTCAGCACCCCTAAGGGGAGCCGCCAGGGGTGGTTGCACGGGCTCGTTCGCGGCCATTTTGTGGGGATGTCTCAGGCGGTTTGCTTGTTTCTGTGCCCAACATCCTTCGCTTTCGGAGCAGATTTGGAGGATGTCTCGAGCGAGGCGCTCAGTTTCACCCCCCAGGTGGGCCAGATTTTGAGGATGTCTCGATCGGTTTGCTAGTTTTGGTGGCCAGGCTCGTGGGCGCAGATTCTTCTCAGGATGCCACAGGAGGCTCCAACAGGCTCCAGGAGGCTCCAGGAGACCAC
>CAUYUJ010015448.1:165000-305000 GCA_963575745.1 Prorocentrum cordatum
GATGGATGGATGGATGGATGGATGGATGTATGGATGTATGGATGTATGGATGTATGGATGTATGGATGTATACATACATGTATATAGAAGCGTACAGCTAGATGTGCATGTGTGGGGGGGGGGGAGGACAGGTATCTCCAGAGACATGCTGATACATCGCCGAGGTCCCAGCGGGCCTGCACAACTGCGGTTCAGCCGCCAGCGAGAGAAGGCTGCCGCAGTCATCCGCGAGGGCCCCGCTCGCCCTGGGCCCGGGCTGCCCGAGCCCTCGGCCCCGGACCCCCCCCCTTCCCCTGCAGGAGGCGCTCCCCAGGAGGCCCGAGCCCGGCCGCCCGCCGCGGGCGCTGGATGGACGGGCGAGCTCGCGCCCCCGCCCCAGTGCGCTTGAGGGAGTGGCTCTTCGCCGCAAGGACCTTTTCGTGCGGGCACAGCGGGGTCCCCCGATCTTTGGACGAGACGCGATAGCAACGCTTTTCGCGCTACGATGCGACGGGGACGAGTGCAGCAACGACCGACGACAACGACGGACAACCGGCGACGATGGCGACGACCGACGACGACGATGAGCGACAAAGACAACAACGATGGAACCAGAACTCCGATCAAAATTGATATCTGCAGGCCTCCCCCCAGGGTCCGCACAGGGGCTGGAGTAGACGAGGTCAGGGGATTGCTCCGCATCGCCGATGCCTCAGCGATGCTGCTTGATTCGGAACCCGTCGTCACCGGCGCATCGGCGCATCGGCGATGCGCTGCGATCCTCGGACCCTCATCTGTTCCGGCCCCACTTGGGCGGCCTCGGCGAACGGAGGCGGCGGAGGCGGAGGCAGGAGGAAGAGGAGGAGGAGGAGGAGAAGGAGGAGGAGGAGGAGGAGGGGGAGGAAGAGGAGGAAGAGGAGAAGAAGGAAGGGAGGAAGGGAGAGGAGGAGGAAGGAAGGGAGGAGAGAGGGCAGGAGGAGGAGGAGGAGGAGGAGGAGACGGAGGAGAAAGAGAAGAGGATAGACGAAGGAGAGAAGGAGGGGGAAGGAGGGATGACAAAAAACAACCTTATCATATCTGTTCACCGTTGCATCACTTTCGCGTCGTAGTGTCAACCTGCTTGTCATCACAGGGGGAGGAGGGAGGAGTGGGAGATTCCCAGAACGGCGACGGACGACAACGACTCTCGGGCGTTGCGCAATGGGGTGCGATAAATTACGGGGGGGGGGCGAAGCAAGGCTCACATCCTGTGCCCCCGAAGCGCCCCAAAGGGCCCCCCCCCCCCCTGGAGCCTCAAAAAAGGGGGCACGAAAGGTGCACGTTTCTACACCCCCACCCCCTACGTCTCGCCCTCCCCCCCCCTTCATCAAGGGAGGAAAAACCACCCGGACCCGACAATTGACGTTTACTGAACGGCCATGGGCGTTTACTCAAACAAAGGGCCCTGGAGCCTCAAAAAAGGGGGCACGAAAGGTGCACGTTTCTACACCCCCACCCCCTACGTCTCGCCCTCCCCCCCCCTTCATCAAGGGAGGAAAAACCACCCGGACCCGACAATTGACGTTTACTGAACGGCCATGGGCGTTTACTAAACAGCCCTGCCCTGTTCGATTCCTTCCTTGGGTACGTTTACTAACGGCCTCGCTTGCCGGGGTGATCATTATGGGGGTGGATTCTCTGCTGCCTTCTACTTCAGCTCGGCATCGCTCGGACGTGCCCGTGCCTCCCTCGGCAGAGGACACCGCGAGAGGCAGAGAGAATGCACGAGGACGACCGCGTGCAGCGGGGGCGTGGACGTCCGAGCGATGTCGCGCTCCGCAGCGCCCCGGAGGAGCCGCCACCCCCCCGCGGCCGGGCCAGACGGCGGCTCCCCTTCGGAGCGCTCGGGGCACACCGCGCGCGCCGCGGGGCGAGTCGGTGCCTCTCCGAGGCGTCCGCGCCTCCGCTCCGACGGGCGCCGCGCCCTTCGCCACGGCGCCCCCCTCACGAGGCAGCGCCCGGGCGACGACGGCGGCGAGGCCGACGCCCGCGGCGGCGGCAGCGTCGCGTGGGCCTGAGGCCCCCCCTCCCATTCTCTTGGCGTCGCTCGGAAGTGTGCATCTTTTCTCGTTTGGGACCATCGAGGGGCATCCTGGATCATCGTGCGGGAAATACACGCCCGAAGCCGAAAAACGCATGGGGAACGGACGTCCGAGCGATGGCTCCCCCCTCAAGCAGCGCCCTAGTGACGGTGGCGTCGACGACGACGGCGGGGACGACACCGCGGCGGCAGCGTCGCGTGGGCTTGAGCCCCCCCCCGCAGCCTTCGCCCCCCCCATCAAGCAGCGCCACAGCGGCGGCGACGACGACGGCGAGGACGGGGCGGCCGTTGGCGACCTGCGGCGGCGGCGGCGATTTGTCGAGCGGCCGAGGTCCGTCGCCCTGGGCGGCCTCGGGGCGGTCGGCGCTCTGCTCGCGCGCCCGCCCAGCCGGCTGCCCCCCCCCCCCCTGTGTTACCGCGGGGCCCGGCCGCCAGACGGTCGGTCCTGCGGACAGCGCCCAGTGGCACTGCCCTCAGGGAGCGCGGATTCCCGTAGGCAGGGGGGCCTTATCGGCAGGGAGGGCTCGTATCGGCAGAGGGGGGCTTTCGGGCAGGGAGGGCGTAGGGGGTGCCCTCTAGTCCAGCACTCTGGGGTGTGCGCGCGAGCCTGCAGTCCTCTACGGTAGGCTCGCGTCGAGTCGGCCCGCGGATGCTGGCGACCCCGCCTCCTACGTTCAACGTGGAGCGCCGCTGGCGACCCAGAACCTGTCGATGTTGAAGGATATGACGTTTGGGAAACGGCCGATCGATCAAGGTTGAACGGTCCCCACGGTGTCAGGAACCAACGCTGGGATCGACACGACACAGACCCACGGCAAAATGGGTGGGTGAAGGCAGGTGCATCTTTTATGCCCCAAAGGGGCCCTCCCATCCCTCACCCCCCCCATTTATCGCCCCCCCAAGGAGCAACGCCCGAGTCGGTCGTCGTCGCCGTCGGTCGTCGGCCAGACGGACGGTCTTCGCTGAGCGGTCGTCACGGGAAGGTCTGTCGCTGTCGTCTTCGTTGGTCGTCGTCGTGTCGTGGTCGACCTCGGTCGTCGCCGCCATGTTCGTCTTTCTCCTCGCCGTAGTCGTCGTCGATCGAGGTTCGAGGATCGATAGAGCTTCGAGGTCGTCGTCGGTCGTTCGTCCACGTCGTCTCCATCGTCGTCGTGCCCGTTTTCGTCGACGCTGTCGTCATCGATTGAGGTTCGAGGGTCGATCGACGCTCGAGATCGTCGCCAGCCGTTCGTCGTCGCCGTCGTCATCGTCACTGACGTTTTCGTCGTCGTCGTCGACGTCGATCAAGGTCCGAGGATCGATCGAGGCCAGATTTAGGATCTGTTTGGGTTTCGGGGAGACGTTCGCCGCGTCGCAACCTTGGTCGCAACGCATCCCTGGAGATGTCAGGGCGTCGGTGTCTAAGAAGTCGCCGTCGTCGTCGTTGGTCGATGTCGTCTTTCGCCTGTCGTTGCCCTCTGTCGTGTTCGTCCGTCTTTGTCGACGACGTCAGCTCAGTCGTCGTCGGTCAGCTTCGTTGAGCGTAGTCATCGTCAGTGACGTCGTCGTCAGCCGTCGCCGTGGTATCCGTCGTCGCATTTGCCGTTGCCGATCGATCGACCGATCGAGGTTCGAGGGTGCCGTATCAACGAGTTTGCACATGTCGATATATGATTGGGATTCGTCAGGGCTCCAGAGACCTTCGCAAGTTGTAGTTGGCTAGTTTGCACGTTAGTATGACATGTTAGGTTTGTGGTTATTGTTGTTGTCCCCCTCACTCTCTCTCTCTCTCTCTCTCCCTCCATCGTGGCAGTCATCAATCGGTCGGAGCGCTTTCCTCGTCGAAGTGCGGCGGATGACCATCGGAAGCCTGCTGAAGTAAAGCGGGGGCGTTTCTGTCAGCGTAATGCTCAGGTAATCCGGCGGAAGTAAAACATGCGCCTGGAAAAGATGCCCATATGATGGGGTTCAGGCTTTATGAAGTAGGCCGCCATGAGTGTACGTGTTGTCTCTTTCCTTTGCTTTTGGCCAATTGTATTTATATTTACAGGCATATCACTACACGCCGTAGGACAGTTGTGCTTACCCTGTTAAGCGTATGGTAGTTCCATATCTCTCTCTCTCTCTCTCTTTCTTTCTCTCTCTCTCTCTCTTTCTCGCTCTCGTTTTCTCGCTCTCGCGTCCTTTCTCGCTGTATATTGCAATCTGTACTTATACGATTACGACCGCCCTGCGGGCGATAAGGAGGTTGGGGGGATTGAGATCAAATGCCCACCCTGACTGACCTCCAGCCTGTCACAGGATAAGATAAGATGGGTTGGATGGGAAGAAATGGATTGGATACGATAAGATGTATTGGATTGGCCCGCCGCAGGCGCAGAAACAAATGAATTGATGGATTGGGTTGGGTGGATTGGATTGGGTGGGATAAGATAAGATGGGACAAGATGGGTTGGATAAGATAAGATGGATTGGATTGGACAAGATGGATTGGATAAGATAAGCTGGATTGGATAAGAAAGCCCGCTGCGACATGGGTTAGCGCCGGGACGCCCAGGACACCCAGGACACCCGGGACACCGCCAGGCCCAACTTGGACACTTCCCGGCCACCGGCGGACGGGAACGGACTTTCTCTCCTACTGACACCCGGGACACCCGGGACACCGCGCGGCCCAACTGGGACACCTCCCAGCCACCGGCGGACGGGAACGGACTTTCACTCCTAGCTCGGCCTAGCTACATGAGGATCACGCGCAGCCTCGCCTCTCTCGCACGCACGACACGAACACGAAACCGGAACCGATTTCCCGGTGGGGGGTCTCCGTTTCACTGCGATCTCATCCCCAAATCTCCGAAGCATACATCGAACTTTTTCTGCTCACTTAACTCTGCTCCCGCGACTCTCAAATGGCCTGGGCCTTTCTGGAATGTTGGCCATGTAATCTACCTAGTCCCTCCAAACTCTCTGCTTCTCTACATGTTTGTACATCGATGTATTGACGCCCTTCACCATATGTACTCCCTTCGCTATTGCTCAATGTCTCGGTCTCTCTCTCTCTCTCTCTCTATCTCTGTCTCTCTTTCCCTCTCTCTCTGTCTCTTTCTCTCCCAGTCTCCCCAGTTCACATATAACCAGACACCGCGATGTCCAAAGATTTGTTCATTACGTCATCTCTTCTCTGTACACGTTCTGAGAATTTCGCTAGGTCTGCTTTCGCTGTCGTTACCTATCAATTTCGCTATTTCTCACTATGCTTGCACATGCATAGCTGCACATATATATATATATATATATGTATATATATGTATATGTGAATATACATGTATATGTGTATAGCACATAACCACCTAGCTATATGCATGTGTCTATAAGACAAGGCGTCTCGGCATAATCCAGTGTTTCTCTCTGTTCTCGTTAATTCCTCGATTCCCGCTTCTTTCCAGGCTGTATCCACGTCTTAAATTTATGTGATGCCTGGCCTGATTCAGATGCACGTGCGCGTAAGCACGTATGCTAGCCAGCGCTGACCCCGAGCATTAGGCTTTTGCACCCCTAATGTGCAAGAAACGCGTTGCAAGCTATGTCATGAGTTTTGAGTGTGGTGCAATACACTTGCTGCAACCTATGAGGTGCAAGCCATGTGGGTGCCACCCAAGTGGTGCGAGCTGCACAGTGCAAACTATATGTTGAACCGACGTGCTAGAAGCTGCACGTTGCAAGGCAAGGCACGTCGAGTATGGTACAGTGAATGTGTTGCAAGCTATGTGGTGCAAGCTATGTGGTGCAAGCTATGTGGAGCGAGCGATGCGGTGCACGCAGCGCACGTGGCGCCCCCCCCCTCCTCCTCCCCCTCCTCCTCCTCCTCCTCCTCCTCCTCCTCCTCCTCCTCCTCCTCCTCCTCCTCCTCCTCCTGCGGGCAGGCACCAGGCGAAGCCTTCGCGCAGCCACCCACCGCACGGGACGCCCACGAGGCGCCCCACGGGCGGCCACGGGGCGGGCCCCAGACGATACCCCCGCAGGCAAACTCAGCGCACGATGCTCCCACGGGTGGCCACGAGCTGGGCACCAGGGCGAGGCGTGGGCACGACCACCCAGTGCAAGCCTTTCTGCGGTGAAGCTTGCACGATCTGTGTGTGCGCACGTGTATGCGCATGCGTGCGTGTGTGTGGAGATTTGTACACACAAGCCTTTTGGCTCCCTGTTCTCGCCCTGCGTCCTGCTCCCACTATGCTGTCCATGCCCCCCTTGGTGCTCTCTGCAACTCTCTCTCACTCGTTTTCGCTGTCTCTCTCTCTCTCTCTCTTTCTCTTCTCCCCTCTTTCTCTCTCTCCCTCTCTCTTTCTCCAGCGTTCTCTCTCTGCCTCTCCCAATCTCTCTGTATACCGACCTATATATACATACATATATATATATATATATCATGATGTGACATGAGTATATCTTTCTCTCTCGCTCTTTTCTTTTTCAGCAGACTGGTATGCTTACATGTGTCATAGGCATATATATATATATACATATATACACACATATATGCGAATACATGTGAATATATATATATATATATATATGTGTATATATATATACAGTTATGTATACACGCTTGTGTACATCTGCATACATACATGCATATGTGTGCATTTGTGTGTGCGTGAATGTGTTTTTGTATGTGCTTACATCTAGTGCAAACCTGATGGTTTCCGTACAAATCCAGTGTTGCGAGTGGGCCCGTGTCGGAGGTCCCTTAGGGCCGATGTGAGGCTGTCTGGGGGGGGCCTATTCGGTCGTCTTTGGTCCGTCTCGGGCCTCTGCGGGCCGTCTTGGCGGCCTCTTGCGGCTGCCTTAGGTCCACATTAGGCCGTGTTGAGGCTCCCGTCTGTTGTTTGGAGTCCTTCGGGGGGCACTCTTGGGGCGTGTATGGTGCATGCACTCTTGAACTATTCGGAGACTTTGTTGAGTAGCCTTGGGCCCATCCTGGGCTCCTCTTGGGGCCTCAGGGGCGCCGTTTGGCCCATGTTGTGGCGAGCTTGGGGGCCTCTTGGGCCAGCTTAGAGGTTCTGAAAAACGAGAAGACAAGTGCGCCTAAACCGCACAATCATCCCAGAGAAAGTTCCAATGTTTAGCATAGTCGCTGCCTCTTGGGATACTTTTCGTGCCCCCTTGAGCCGTCGATGGAGCTTGCTGGTCCGTCTTCAAGCATCTTGGGCCATAATTGATCCGTCTTGGCCGTCTTAAGGGTCTCTTCGGAGCCTCTTGAGGCATTATTGGGCCCTCGTGAGCCGTCTTCGGCGTTTACAAGACGCTCTGGAATAAGCCTTCCCAGTCTAGCTTAAATTGAAAAGTCTCCTATGTATAGCGCAAGTGCTTGCAGTGGTGCAGCTGTATAAATGTATACATACACCCGTGTGCATGTGTATACAAACGTGTACGTTGAAGATGTGCATGATTAATTTCACGCGTTTGTATACAGTGCATGAATACGTGCGTGTACACATACGTATGGACATCTGCATATGCAGACCACGCATGTTGCAATGTAACTCTGCACATGGCATCCTCCGATGCGCCTCTGGAGCGCAGGGAGCAGGTAACGGACATAAAGCAGATCGGCCGAAGGCTGGGTCGATGGAGAGGAGGAGGAGGAGGAGGAGGAGGAGGAGGAGGAGAAGGACCGGAGCTTGCAATACCCATGTGGTTCCAAACGGGATCCCAGGGAAAGGGACTCTTGAGACGGGCGATGCCGATGTTTCGAGTCTGCTCGGTTTGGCCCGCAAGGTCGTCGTACGACGCTCTCACTCGCACTTCGAAGTCTCATATACAAGGCTGCGGTCTCAGAGGTCCCCTTCGCTGGCGTCCCTTTAGGAATCGCATCAAACACACCCTCCCGTCCCAAGTCTCCTCCCATCAGTCCATTGCTCGAGGCGCCCCCCTGTGAAAGACGATCGCCCCACGGGGCTCGCCATTCGGCAGGAGGTCTGTGTGTGAGCCACCGCCCTCGGCTCCTCGAGCCAGAAGGACTGCGACAAGCTTGGGTTCTTCTAGCTTCCCCCCAAAAAATGCTTCAACAAGCCCACCTTTCAAGGAAACCACCCTCCACCCTGGAGGGTTCCTCCGAAGGGCTTAGGCAACCCGTCCTCCTCCTCCTCCTCGCCCTCCTCGTCCTCCTCCTCCTCCTCCTCCTCCTACTCCTCCTCCTCTTCCTCCTGCCTCCTCCCTCCTCCTCCTCCTCCCCCTCCTCCTCCTCCTCCTCCTCCTCCTCCTCCTCCTTCTCCTCCCCCTCCCCCTCCTCCTCCTCCCCATCCCCCTCCTGCACCTCCTCCTCTCCTCCTCTTCGGATCGCCTACGGCCCCGGGGGGAACTGCGCACTCCACCTTATAATCCCTGCGACTCGTCGAGCTGGAAGGCATGCGCCAAGGCTGGGTCCTTCTGGCTTTCGAAGACGTGCCGAGCGACGGCCCCGCTCTGCAGAGGAGAACAGGCCTCCGCGCCCGTGTGTCGACCTCTGCACAGCCCTGCGTCCCTGGTATTACAACCCAGCGAAATTCCAAGCGATATTCCCCAACCAGTGCTGCACTGAAGGGGTCCTGTCGGATATTCCCCAACCAGTGCTTGCACTGAAGGGGTCCTGGCGGAAGTTGAAAGATTTGGCGAAGGCTTCCCGCCGACTTTGGTAGCCGGCTGGGTTCCCGGGTTCTCGGTTCCGGGCTCCCGGTTTCCTGGTTATTAATTCCGGGCCGATTTCGGTCAGTTCCGGATTCCCAGGCTCACGGTCGATCTCTTTGTCGATCAAGCCATGCATTGATTGGGGTTTTCTCTGGTGTAGTTTAATCCAGCGAAGTTTCAAGCGATATCCCAATTTTGACCAGAAATCGCCGTACAATAGCACTCGCTGCGCAAGTTTTACGTGCGTGGTGGTATGTTTGAGGAGTTCCAGGCCAGGGCCACATGTCAAGAGCGCGCCAGCCTCCATTCGTGTAATTGCTGCGAGCGTTTAAGACGAGACTGTGTGCGCCGCCAAGGCGAGAGCCGGCGAGAGCCACATGTTAAACGGAACGGCCCTCAATGTTTGGAGCTGTTGCAAGTATTTCGGGAACAATGCGTGCGGCATGGATGCGAGATCCAGGTTGCGAAAAGGTACCAGCCTCATTATTTAGAATTGGCCCCTCACTTCCAAGTGAAATCTTCGCAGAAAGAAGGTGAGAACCACAGATTGACGAGGTACTGTCATCCATCTTGAGAGCGGTTGCAAATATTTTCGGGTAACGTTTCGGTACGAGGATGGAGCTACATTCTGAGATGGACCCGGCCTCACTCCGTGTAACCATTCGAACGTTGAATTTTTGGGGTGGCCAGGAGCGTGGTTGTCTCAAGCGGAATTCCTGAGCCAGTCTACGGACACGTCTCATTGTTCGACAGGGAGGATCTGTTCATTTGTAGTAGGGGATGGAAGTGGAGGAGGACAGATATCATCAGACAAACGTCTCGTGGTTTTGGAATTGACCCCAGAATCATTCAGACAAACGTATGTGACAAGGATTTCGCCTGAGAGACCATGGTGTGCCCCTCTGTAAGAACTTCGCATCTTCTGGATTGCAGCTAAATCGAGTTCCGGCGAAGACACTGCAGACTTCACGCAACGAAGCACACATGTCAAACCGTCCGAAGCATTCTGGAAAACATAATGATAGTCAAGAGGGCAAACGAAAAGTCACGGCCCGATCCAGCACAGCGCCTGAAATGTCAACGTTGGTAAGCAGGAGCCTCTGCACGCACGGCAATTCCCAATTCGGACCCAATCAGGCCGCGCGAGGTTCTAAACGATTGCCCGCTGTGGCCACCACCGTGCTTGACACGGGCATGCGGAGTTCCGTCACGTGTTCCATGCGTTTGGGGGGAATTCTGTTGGGATGCCTACACAAGCCTCGGCAGTAAGCGCACGGCCCGATGTTGGAGGGTTTGTCCGAAGTGCTGAGGCGACCCGTCCTCCTCCTCCTCCTCCTCCTCCTCCTCCTCCTCCTCCTCCTTCTCTACCCCTCCCTCCTCCCCCTCCTCCTCTCCCTCCTCCTCGTCCTCCTCCTCCTCCTCCTGCCCCTCCTCCTCGGGTCGCCTACGGCCCCGAGGGAAACCGTGCAGCCGAGGTGGTGCGCGTCATGGAGCGCCGCGGCGTCCGCCGGGCGCAGGGGCAGCGGGGCCCGACCGGCGTGGGCGCGGCGCGGACGGACCTGCGCTTGGAGGGTTTCTCCGAAGGGTTTTGGCGACCCCTCCTCCTCCTCCTTCTCGTCCTCCTCCTCCTCCTCCTCCTCCTCCTCCTCCTCCTGCCCCTCCTCATCCTCCCCCTCCTACCCCCCTTCCTCCTCCTCTTCCTCCTCCTCCTCCTCCTGCACTTTCTCCTCCTCCTCCTCTTCCTCCTCCTTCTCCTCCTCGGGTCGCCTACGGCCCCGGGGGAACCGTGCACCTGCGCCTCGTCGTCGCTTCCCGTCGCTTGCCACCGCCCGCCGCCCGCCGCCGCCGCCGCCTGTCGTCGCAGCGGTGGCCGCCGCATGTCGTCGTCGTCGTAGTCGTCGTCGTCGTCGTCGTCGTCGTCGTCGTCGCCGTCGTTCTAAAGCGCTTCTGGCTCTTCTCGAGGCTCGGGGAGCCCCTGGGGGCCTCCAGAGACCATTGGGGTTTCCAAGCGCTTCCGGGGATCCTCCAGAGACATTTGGAAACACGTTTTGGTGACCGCCTTCTGTCATCGTGCCTCCTGTTCCCTCTTATTGCACCTTCCCCCTTTGATTCTCTTCTCGCCCCTCCTCTCCGCTCCGTCCCTCCTCCATCATCCTTTCTCCGTCCTTCCTCCCTCTTCCTCCATCATCCTCTAGCCGCCGTTTGGGCTCCCAGGCGGGCGGGGCGGCACAGACTGCACACCACGTTTTCTCCTACGGGCTGCCGGTGGCCATCATGGCCGCAGGGGCCTGCCTCCAGCTCAAACTGGACAAATGTTCGAGACCGATGGGGGAAGAAGAAAGCCAACCCGCGCTGCTGCCACACGTGTGGCGGTGCGGACATTTCGACCGTCTCTCAGCATCCAGACGCGATCGCCAGGAGGACATCAACCTAGTTTGTGCTTCGATTGTGTGACATTGGTGGGCACAGGATTGCGCGCAGATGTGCAAGTGCAGCAACGGAGGCTTGAACGACGAAGGCAAATAGAAACTGGATGGAAGGCAGGACAATTTACCAACCGTGCGGCGGGGATTACGATGACGTCCTGGCGGAAGATCAACCAGCGACACCTTCGACGAGTGGGTGCTCCAGGTGCTGATCTGGCAGGGCGCGGATCATCTCTTCCTCGGTGTACGATTTTACGTTCTTCGGAGTCCACTCCCCGCCGAGAGTGAAGACTAAGCAGGAGGGCAAGCAGTACGACCGTTCAGTCCGAGCCCTCATGGACTGGATGGCTGGAATATTGGCCAAGACGCCGGCAGATCAGTGCCCATTCTTTGTGTGGATCTTAACGGTGGCATGGGAGTGTCACCGCCGCCAGCTTCACACCGATTCGAGACCGAGGCCATTACTGCGGCTGGTGTGCGCACCGAGCACTTGGCTGGACAGTTGATGCGAGAACTGCTGGAGGCTCATTACTTCACGGCGGTGACGGCGCAGCATGGACAATCCACTTGTACGGCACGGGAGATGCGGACAGCCTCATTGATTGTATGTGTTTACCGGCTTCTCTGCCTTCCAAAAGTGTTGGAAGCTTGAGTCAGTTATCAAGACGCCTGCAAATCATTCCGACCAAAGCTAAGAGGGACCACCAGTTCTTTCATGTGCAATTTCAGCACCTGGCATGGTCCCGGCCAAAGCGCGCCATCTGGACCCGAACCAGATGGGACCGCAACAACTTGATGGAGGTATTCCACGGAGCACCAGAGCGGGATGATTACATATTGGCGGTGGAAGAACGAGTGCAGCAGATGAGGACCTAATGCGGGACCTCACTACGCGAACTCTACCTGATGCACTGCGGGCGCAATTGGAGGGTGTCATGATGGAGGCCGCAAGGGATTACTTCTTGGAAGGTCAGGTGACCGACCCACGACGCGCCGCGATGCAAGCCCATCGACGCGAGCTACTCCGCCGCCGGCAGGAACTACGAATGGCACCCAGTTCGGCGGGACCCGACACTACTAGAGAGGCCGACGCCAACCCATATATTGATCTCGTTGTTTCGGAGGAGGCCCGTGTCTCTACTGAGCTCCGCCAGCTGCCACGTCAGATGCGTCGCGAACGGGTTTTCGAATGGCGGGCATTCCAGGAAGAGACGATCAATGATATGTGGGAGCAGTGGAGACAACGAAAACTGCGCGACGGCTATAGGCTGGCGAGACGTGCAGCGGGGAGCAAGTGCGGAACCACATGGCGCCTCTTTCTGGCAGTTCCGGCGGCACCTCCTTCGATTCAGGAATGGACCGATCACCTTTTCGCAGCCGGTCTGCGAGGGCGGGATGCAGGCGACCCTGGCGTCGTCCTGGATTTGGCGCGCACGCGCGCGAGTGGGCGAAGATATGACGCCTGATTATGTTTCTCGCTTCCATGTGAGCCAAAGTAAGAAAGCTAAGGCCGACGCGGCAAAACTCGAGCGCTGGGCCTTGCGGGCCCCCGAGAGGAAGGTTGTCCCGAGCTGGGCTGCCCCCGTTGAGCTTTTGGCGATTGCGCTGTTCCCACCGACGGAGGCCTCGCTTCGCAGTCGGGGACGGCGCCGAAGAACCCGTTTTGTCGGCTCCGATTTGTCGGTCGCATTTGGAAGACGCATGTTTGCGCATTCGCGCTAATTTGCGAGCTCCAGTCTTTTGGCACTCGAGCCAAGAAATCTCTTGGGCCCAGGAAACAGACGGCGCCAGCTTCGGGGGCACGGCGTCAGGGTTACGAACCGCCCACCGCTTTCATCCGTCGGCACGGGCTGGTTTTCCACTCACACTGAAACCCCTGAGATCCCCCCCCCCCCCCCCCAGCGCCGGGCATTCTCCCGCATCGGTGGAAAGAGAATGACATCGCCAATTCGCCCATCATAATGTGGCCCATCCGCCGCGCTGGCCGTTTCGGCCTCGTCCACTTGCACGACCTCACCAATGCGCTTGCCAGTGCGAAGTGGGCGGACATGCGTGCCGCTGCCGCGGCGCTGATGGAGGATAGACTCGCGCGCCCTGGACGCCGGCGATTCGAGGAAGCCGCAGTCTGCCTTCAGCGCCAGGAGGGGGCCCGCTTCATGAAACCAGGCGGCGGGGGCCTGATGGGGGGCATGGCGATGCAATGTGTTCAAGCATTTCAAACGGCCATCCAGAATTGGGGAAGGAAGTTGGAGTCTTGGGGGGTCGACGGCGGAGGGGCTTGTCGCGCGGCCCCCATTCCTGGGCCGCGCCGTGGATGTCTCGCTGAGTTTCCACGCTGACAGCGCATTAAATTGCCTTACTTGCGGTGCCTCACCAGGGATCGATGGAGCAATGGAGCTCGCATCCACGCGAGCGGGCAAACTTTCACTTGGGCCGGGCCCTCGCCGAGGTGGGGCGCCTGCAGAGCGCGGGCACGCAGGAAGTTGCACCTGTTCTGTCCGGGGCGGGGTCGGAAGCCCATGCGCCAGATCTCCGCGTGCAATGAGTCCCCTTCCCAGCCCCGCATTGCACGCGCGCTAGATGTCTGGGGGGGGGCGTGTCGGGCCCAATGGCAGCTAAGCCGTTGAATTCAGTCACCGAAAGGCGGCCGCGGCCCACTATTCCCCTGGGACCTTCTGGCCACTAAAACGAACGCCCAGGCGAGTCGAACGAACTCTTTTCATTTGCTTTGTACAGCATACCGCCCTACATTCTAATGAAGCCTACGTATGCTCTCAGCAACAGCACATGAGCTAGATCAGATTGTAGCTAAATACGGACGGCGAGCAATGAGAGGCGCCGCCCATGAACAGATGGAAACAGCCATCGGCACCAAACATAGGTCTTCATGCACGGCGCAAGTCCTAGAGCACTGGCGCATGGCCCCCGCGAGCCGCCAGACGCGGGTGCGGCGCTTGCGGAGGGTGCAGACGGCTGTCGCTCACCACTGGAGAAATTGCCATGTCCCCACCTCCTTGTTCGGGCACTCCCTTTTTGAAGAGACGCCGACCTTGTGCGATGGCGACATTTTGTCTCAGTCGAAGCCATGGGCACGCTGGTTCGTTTCAGACGCGATTGAGGGCGTAAGCGGCCTTGATGACGAAGGCGGATATTCGGGGGCGCGCATGCGATGGGGATGGGCGCAGATCTTTACAGATGGCGAGGCGAAGCATGAGTTCTTGATGCAGGATTGCACGGCGTTGCGGAAGGGGGTCTACATATCAGCTACATTGTCGCCAGGATGGAGGAGGGAGTCATTGCCGACGCAACCAACAGCAACAGCTAGCACAACTACGGATGGAGGAGGATGGAGATGCGGGCGCAGGACGGAGACGGGGGGGAGCGCACAGCCTGCTTCGACACACACACACACAAGGGCGTTACACAGCATCGCATGGCAAAGCACGGGCAGAGAGACATCTGGGCTCGGATCGTGACTACAAATGTATGCCCTTTATTTTTTGATGGTCCGCAGTTGAGTCAAGGCCCAGAGACACTTTCTCTTGGGGGGCCCTAGAGGTGGCCGGTGCATCGAGCGGCCGCGTTTTTATGGAGGCCGTCTTCATCCCGATGGAGTCGATTGCCATATCCGTGATCATCGGGCTCAAACCTTTGAGCTTTTGCAGAAGCAACTCCACGCGCACGCATCCCCCTTCACGGTTCTTGCGGAGCTAGCCCTTGCTCTCCGAGAACGTCACCATTATCATGGTCGGCATGTCAATCTTCGCGACACCGAGCTGGGGTCAGAGACGCGGAGGCGACGGCTCCGCAGCGGGCTCGCCGCCCACCAAGAAGCAGGTCTCGGAGCTACTGCCGGGCGGCGAGGACGTCAGCACAGTCGCGAAGTTGCGAGTGGTACCCACGAAGCTGTCGCTCGTGAACGCCGCGGACATCCGGGAGGTCACGGGCGCGCTGTGGAACATTATGACGGCGGACGGTAAGGGCATTGTCGCCACGCGCATGCTCGGGCAAGGTCGCGTCTACTACGAGGCTGCCAAGACCGCCAAGAACGACCCTGCCGCTCAAGAGGCCCCGGGGCAACCCTACGCGCGCGTCTTCGCGGGGCTCATGCAGGGCGTCGCGGAGCACAGCAACTTGGACGAATCTACGATGGTACCACAGGCGGATCCGCTCGGCAAAGTGCTGCGCTGCAAATGCAAGCCCGCCAAGCCGAAGGAGGGCAGACCAAGGTTAGCGAAAGTCACCGTCGCGATGGGCGCCGAGCACGACTCCCTGCAGCGCATCTGGGCCAAATCACTCGCGATGAACGGCGGGGTTCTCAAGCGCGGGTCCGCGCCCCGCGGCCCACTCAAGAGGGCGGCGCAGGAGCTCCTCGAAGCTCGAGGGCGGCAAATCCAAGAAGAACAACGGCAAGGGCGGGAAGACGAGATTAGTGCGCATGCAGACCGTGGCGTTCGCTTGACCGCTATCCAACGGGTGCAGATTGGACAGTTCTCGCGCCGCGGGGCGGCGCTGAGGCACCTTGGCGCGGCTTCCGCTCGTCTCGTTCTGCAGCCTCTTGTCAGGAGGCAGAGGGGGGGGGGTTGACCGACCGAATGAGCGTCGCCGAGGTCGTCGAGCCTTTCGTCGTTGAGTCGGTCGTGGATCGTAACGGCGGCCCCCCATCCAGTAGCTCTCAGCAGCATAGTGCCAGGCGCGCGGGGCATTGCGTTCAATCTTCAAGGTTTGTTTGCGAAGGTGCGGAGTTGGTCGACTTGCCCTCGCCATCTCCCGACCCTGGAATGCGGGGCTGCGTTCGAGCGCCCGCGGTCAATCCTTGGGCCAGGAGCGACGGGTGGCGGATGGAACTAGCCACTCAAGGGAGCTCTCTCTCTCTCTCTCTCTCTCTCTCTCTCTCTCTTTCTCTCTGTGGTTTGCGGCGGCGCGGGGGGGTCCGTCGGCATGCCGAGACGGTTCCCCAGACTGCCCGCGCAGCGTTCCCGTTTGCACGGTGGTCACGTAAATATGTTTGCAGGTCCTCTGGGCGGATCGGCAAGCAGTTTCGAGCTATAAACTGGAGAGATGCGCTTGGAGTGGCCCAGGCTTCTCACAAGGGCGAGCTGATCGAACTGCCCCTAGAGCTCGATTCGGATTCCGATTCCTTCCTCTCTCCTTGTAGCGCCGCCTCCGCACCCCATGCCGAACGAGATCGAATAAGGCGAAATGAAGTAGGAAGAAGGACAAGAGCGCAAGCTGGCAGGAGAGGGAGCCGGGCCTTCGCGAGCTTGACCTCCCACTCCGCCGGCCCCGGAACCAGGGGCCAAGGCTCAAATCGGGCATGTCCCTCCACAGGAGGAGCATTCAAAAATAGCTTCAAAGTACGTGGTAGCGATTTTCGAACTCTTTTCATTGTCCTTGATTGTTCTCGGAATGTCAAGCCCAAGTATTCCAAAACCCGCTGATAGGAGGACATGCCTGGCCTAAGCCAAGGCTTTCTAATGTGATGGCCCTTTGGCATCGGAGTCGTACCCTCCCCCAGAGTCCGCCGCTCTGGGCAGTTGTGAAGATCTTGCCACGGGGCCCTAAGGGCTTACGCGGGGTCCCAGAGCAAGAAGCCCTGCACCTTTGACAGAGAACGAGGCCGATGCCCGACCCGAGACAGCGGGCCACCCCGAGCCTGTGAGGCCTGTCAGGTCCCGCGGGTGGGGTCCCGAGGGCCACTCGGGGTCAGCTGCGCAGCGAGGTACGCTCTTTCTGGGCAGTTGCGAAAAAGTCTTCACACAGCTGAAGCGTTGCCCATGGTCCCATTCCAGCGACACTCGTGTCATGGCGCCAACATCGCAGAGCGGATTTCGTTCGGAAAACAGTAGGATGGGCCAGGAGTGTCCTGGAGAATATCGTTCCGGATTTCGAAGTGAATTTCGTTCGGATTCTTTTGGCCAGGAACGAAGACTAATATACACCCACGTGAAAGTCATTTCGTTTTTCGCTCGCCGTTTCGGGGCTTTGCATTAACAGAAATCAGCAAAAATCCGCTGCAGCACGTCTGCAAGGTCGGTGCAGTGACTCGTGGGCCTGGCCTGGGCACAGTGGCTTGGGACCCTTCCTGGCCCCAGAAATCCAGGCCGCGTCCCCGAACAGCTCCTCGAATCCTGGCCAGAGCGCGAGCACACTGGCCATCTGTCCGGCCACCGCGCGCCAGCGGGCAGCGCTTGAAGAAGAGTCGAATTCGGCCTCCTGGGCCTCCTGATGAATCCGAGCTCACCGCTCTGCACACTCATCTGCCAACTCTTTTCCACACAACTTCCGGGTGGTCAGCTCGTCTGCGTCGTCCGCGCGTTTCGGGTAGGCCTTCACCTTGGACAGAACCAACCGGGGGAAGGAGGCATCCGATTTCTTGCGCCAGAAATATGCCGAGCTGATCGAGCCGTCGATGGACCTGTACGGTAGTCCGACCCGTTTCATGAGAGCAGCACAGCCCACTTTCTGCCACAATGAGGGGGGGCATTTGCTCTCCATGAATGGGGCCGGGTAGGACCCTCCTCTCTCCTCCCCTCCATCCCCTTTCCTCCTCCCTTCCCCGCCTCGTGCTGGTTGTGGTATTACTCCGCCCTTCTTGTCTGTTCTTTCTGCCCGCCCACCCACCTTCTGATCTTCCTGGTCGCCCGGCTCTTGCTCTTTTCTTCGGCTCATCAACATCCTCCTGCCCCGCCCCCGCCCCCCGCCCCCCTCTTCCTCCCTCATGCTTCTCGTCAGCTTGCTCATCCTCCTCCTCCTTTTCCTCCCTTCCCCTTCCTCCCCTGAGCGTTGCCGGCAGCGGGAAACCAGGGCAGGCGGGGCGAAGGGAAAAGAGTGGAGTGGGGGGAGTGCGAAGGAAGGAAGGGGAGGATGAGAGAGAGGATGAATAGAAAGGACCATGGTTTCAAATGCTGCAATATACCCTCACTTCCCAAGCCCCTTCCTCAGAAATCCCATGCGGCACGTCCCTTGAAAGGCGAGCGTCTTATGGGCCTACGACCCATGCGAGAGCCTCATTACGACAAGGATTTGCCCTCCACGCTCCCGACCGTAAGAGATGCAAAGAGGCGGTTTCTAAAGTTTACGGGCGCGCCTTGCGAGAATTCAGTGTCGAAATGGAAGCGCGTGTCTCTGGAGCGTTCGCATCTTGTTTCTGGTTTTCCTTGTCTTGATGCCTGCAGACATGTGATCAACTTGTTCGCCTGCGCGTGTTCGTGTGCGGAGTGCGCCCTCCCGCGCTGCCTGGAGGCCCAGGGGGTGGTCGACAGACGTTCCCCGGGGGCCAGCGTAAGCTCCTCGAGCTCACAGACAAACTTATACACCAGGACGCTGGATACGCGCGACGTGGCCGGCCTGGGCGGCCTGGGCGAGGGCTGGATACACGCGTGGCCACACGTCTGTTCCAGCGCTCGGCCCTGCTCGTGTGGCCAGGCACGGCGATCCTGCTCGCGCGCGGTCGGGCAGCAAGTGGCCTCCACGTGGTCCACGTGCGAATCCAGCCGCGCGTGTTTGCAGCTTCCTGGTATGCAGGACCCTCCTCGCGCAGCAGCCCCCTCCCCCAGGAGTGCGGCACCACGTTCCAGGGGCAGCCCTCGAGGTACGCGCGCCGCGCCGCGGGGGTGCGGGGGCTGCTGGCCTACAACCGCGAGGCGGGCGTGACGGAGCAGGAGTACGACGAGTGGCTCCGGGCTCTGCGTCAGACTCCCAGTGCCCTTGCCTCGTGCAGGTCTCAGAGGGTGTCCTCCTCCTCCTCGCACCCTCTTCTGTGTAGACAGCTTCTCCTTGTGGTCACCACGAGGCGTGTCGTTCGGGCGTGCCAGGTGTTTCGTCGGATGTTTCCTTTTTGTTCGGAACAGCTTACGAGTTCGAGTTCTGGCAATCTTCACCTGCTGCAGAGATGGGGATCAGGTTTTGTTTCACAGTGGGGTTCTCGCCTTGTCGCCGCGAACGATCGTCTTGAACACATCGGTCACTTGCACGTGTGGAGGGCGGCCCTTTTTCAAACTGGGGCTATCGTCTTTTCGCCGCGAACACTGATCTTCAAACAAATCCTCCAGCGACTCGGGTGGAGGCACCGGTTCACGTTTTCAAGGTGGAGCCTCCATTGGTTCTTGCCCCGAGTGTAGCGGCAAGAACTTTAGACACTTGTGCAGCGCCCTTTCAGGTGGGGAGGGGGGGGGCAGATCCTTTTCGGGACGGAGCTCTCGCTGGACACTTCCTTGAGCTGCGTGGCCCTACCTGCTTGCACCTCAGATCTAGAAGGACTGAATGTGGATCCTTTGCATAGGGTTAGGTCGGGCATGTCCCCCTACAGGCAGATTTTGGGCGACAAATAAAAGATATCAGAAACTATTCCAACAATAATAAAACAAAGTGTCTAAAAGTCGTCCCCAAACTATTCTTGCCTATGTTTGAATATTCCTCCTGTAGACTGACACGCCCAACTTAAGCATAGGGGGTGTCGCAGGAGTGGCAGGCGCACGGGCCTTCGTCTGTCAAGCAAGGGACGGCTCCCGCAGTGGAGCAGGAACGCTTGCAGGGACCTCTGACAGTGCGAGGTCGGACGCGAGGGCGTATTGCAGCATCGTTGACGCATATTGCGGGTTTACTCTGGTCCTCTTCCTCCTCCTCCTCCTCCTCCTCCTCCTCCTCCTCATCATCATCATCATCATCATAATCATCATCTACACTCTTCCTCCTTCTCCTCCCACTCCGCCTCTTCCTCCCTCTCCTCCTCATGATCCTCCCCCTCCCCCTCCTCCTCATCCACGCTCTCCGCAGACGTTGGGGACCTCCAGGGGCCTATGGGGACCTCTGGAGGCCTCGGGGGTATCAAGAAGCGTCGCCACTAAGAGAAAAAGAGTCCGGAGGGAAAGGGATCCCCAGGCTTTCCCCAGTTCTGGCCTATCGCGATTGGGCCCTTCCTGGGCCACGGGGCCGTCTCGGGGTCCTCTTGGAACGTCTTGGGGGCCTCTGGGCCCCGCCTGGGGCCATCGTGGGGGCCTCTTGGGCCGTCTTGGAGTGTTGGGAGGCCCAAGAGGCGTTAACGCTGACACGCGAAAAAGCCATGAGTTTGGTATCTCGGGGCCGTATTGGGGGATCTCTTGGAAACCCTCTTGAGGCATCTTGGGCGCCACCCAGGACCGTGAAGAAGCTCTTGAGCGTATTGGGACGCTCTAGGGCCGTCTCGGAACCCTTTTGGACCATCTTGAGATCCTCTACGGGCCCTATTGGGCCGTATTGGGGCCCTGCGGGGGGCGCTCTTGTGCATCACCAGGGACCACTGCTGGGGATCTGCCAGGGTATTTTTCTCCGGGGACGCCCAGGGGCCGCCACGCGCGCGCGCGATTTAAAGAAATAACGCTATCATACCGGCGGTTCTGGCATGCCCGTGGCCCGTGGAGCCAGCGAATTCGAGGCCGACCCCACGGGGGCATTGCGGTCTTGTCGTGCGTGGCGTGCACGCGAAGTGTCTGTGTGCGAGTTCCCCAGGTCTCAGGCTGGATGGTGGGAGCTTCTCTTGCTGCTGCTGCTGCTGCTGGCAGGCGGGGCATGCCAGGTGCCGTGAGGCGTCGTGGGGTCGTGCGTGTCGTTGTGCGTCGGGGGGCGTGACGTGGTGTCGCGGGGTGTCGACGTGCGTCGCACTGTGCCGTGCGGTGTCGTGGGGTGTCGTTTTTGCCGTGGTGTGTCTTGGTGTCTTGGTGTGTCGTGGTGTCGTGGGATGTTTTGTGTTGCCGTAGTGTGGTGGTGTGACTTGTTGTCGGGGTGTGTCTTGGTGTCACTGTGTCGAGGGGTCGTCGTGTCGTGGGTTGTAGCGGCGCAAGGGTATGTCGTGGGGGGTCGTGGTGTGTGGTCGTGTATCGTGGTGCGTCGTGAGTCGTGATGATTCGCAGCGTCGCGGGTTCGTGGGATGTCGTGTTTTGTGTCGCGGTTTGTTGTGGCGTGTCGTGGTGTGTACTCGTATCGTAGTGTGCCGTGCTGTGTTGCAAGGTGTTCGTAGTGTCCGGACAGCAGGCCACGAAGCTAGACATATCCCGCGAATTCCCTTGACCCTCTGCTGGACGTCCAGCCAACCTCCAACCTTCTTGTCGGCTGCAAGTTGGTCTACTAGGTGTAAGTTCCTGGCCAAGTCAGTCATCTAGTCGCCACGCAAGATTGCAGGACCTGTCCTGCATGGGTTACAGGAGAAAAAGCTCAGAAACAGCGCTTGCATTCAGGGGTCCCTTACTTGGATTCGATCGTGAGGGATTGGGGCGGTCTTCTGGGTTTTCGCCCGGTGCCCGCCCGTGCCCGGCTCGTACCTGTCCCGCGCATCCGATGGATCGTCGGAGTTTCGCCCGATGCCTGCCCAGTGCCCGCCCGCCTCGTGCCTGCTCCGTGCGAGCCGGGTCTGCGAGCGTTTGCCCAGAGCCTGCCCGTGCCCGCTCCGTGCTGCGCCGGCTGGATCGTTTGTCCGAGGCGGGAATCTGTCCATATCCACCGCCTGGAGGGTCAATATTCGGAGCCTCGGCAGGCGGTGGATATGGACACATTCGGGCCCCTGGGGGCCAAAATATATCCATATCCACTGCCCGCTGGGGCACCAGGACGTCGGTTCCCAGGCGGTGGATATGGATAAATCCCCGCCTCGCAGTTTGGGTGTTCACCCAATGCCTGCCTGTGCCCGCTCTGTGCGCTAGCTCGCGTTTCAGCACGCGCACACTGCTTGCACCATGCATTGCATCACAGAGTTTGCACCCCATAGAGTGCGCGACCTGGTGTGCACCGCATGCACTGCATCCCAGATTTAGCTTGCACCACACATAGTGCATCACATAGTAGACACGATTCTGCCCCCCCCCAGCATCGACAGTTTGCAGCACAGATGCTGCACTCCATAATTTCCACCGCGTAGCTTGCACCCCTCAGCTTGCACCAATATCTTGTACCAGATAGTTTGCATCACGTATATTGCACCACCTCGGCTGCATTCCATGAGTTGCACCTCGTAGGGTTCGCATCGAGAGTGCCAGAAGCCACTGCTCGGGGCCCCGTGCTGGCACACGAATGCACAGCCTGCCTTCGACACGCCTGGCTTCACAGTTCCAGGCAGCATCGCACGATGAGAGCTGGTTCGACAAGTGCACCAGGCGAGAAAGCACCCTCCGCCGACCTGCATGCCGCTCTCCCGACCAAGCCGGGAGGTCGCACACGCGCCTCGATCCTGGGCCCAGGATCGGCCCTGCCAGGGTCGGTGGTCGTGTGCCGTCGGCCAGCATCCTCTTGGCGCACCAGGGAGCACCCGGAGGGGGGGGGCTCCAGGGAGTTGCCAGAGGCTTCCAGGCGCGCTCTGCATGCCGTGGTGGTTCGGGGACTGGAGGAGGGGAGCTGGCCCCACGACGCACGCCCAGGCTCTACACCGTGCACTACCACGACCTCCTAGCGAACCCTGCTCTGCGCGGCATCACCCTGAGCACGGTGCTTGCGGACGGAGGGGCGGCCTTCTTTTGGCCATCGCCGCTGCAGCCGCATTCGTTGTTGTCACGCGTGTGCGTCTGGCGTCTTGACGCGGCCACCTCCTCTTCTCCCTTTTCTCTCATGTTCCTCCCCTCCTCTTCCTCCCCTCTATGACTCCTAGATGGGGTCGGAGTAGATGGGATCGGAGGATCGCACCGCGTCGTCGATGCATCGCCGATGCGGCTCGATTTGCAGCCCGATTTGCTTCATGTCGACGTCGCCGATGCATCGCCGACGTCGACGATGCCTCCTCGCTGGGGCATCGCCGATGCATCGCCGATGCATCGGCGATGCATCGGCGATGCATTCGCGATGCGGCGCGATCCCCCGACCCCATCTACTCCGACCCCATCTAAGAGGCCTTTCCCCCCCCCCCCTCATCCTCCTCATCCTCCCAGCCGCGCTCCTTCCCCAACCTCTCGCCCCCCCCTCCTCCAGCGTGGTGCAGCGCCGTCGTTCCCAGCCTTGGCCTCCGAAGTCGGTGGCGAGGGAGGGGCCCACTCGCAGAGGCCCCTCGTGGCACTGCGCCAGACGAGAACATGCGTCCCGTTGGGGCGAGGGCAGGGCGGGCGGGGAGGGGGACGACGACGTCGACGACGACGACGTCGACGACGACGACGACGACGACGGCGGCGGCGACGACGACGGCGGCGGCGGCCGCGACGACGGCGATTTCGGAGATGTTGGATGTTTTTCCGACGAATCGGAAATTCATCGTTCTTCGGATGGTTCACGGAGGCTTCCTTGGGGGCTCTGGTGTGAAGGAGTAGGTGAGGAATCGTCGGGAGCGAACGGGAGGGAAGGGACGAGATGGCTAGGGAGAGAGAAGGGAAGGCGAGGGGAGAGGACGGGGAGAGAGGAGGGATGGGGATGGGGATGGGGGGAGAGAGAGAGAGAGAGAAAGAGAGAGAGAGAGAGACAGGGAAAACGAGTGACGGGAATGAAGATGGGGAGAGGACGCGGAGGGAGGAGGGAAAGCGAGGGATGGGGAGAGAGGAGGGATGGGGAGAGGGAAAGCGAGGGGAGTGGACGGGAGGAGATGGGATGGAGGGAGAGGGCGGGGGGGAGGGCCAGCGGAGGCGGGCGGGAGCGACGGGACTGAAGGGACGATACGCGACGGAGGGGAGGGCAGGGAGGGGAGGGGGACAGTGTAGGACGGTGGCGAGGGGACGGGACGGGGATGGCGGGGACTTGGAGCACAGGAGTCGGGAGTGGGAGGGAAGGGTCGAGAGAGAGAGAGAGAGACACACACACCTCCACACACGCACACACACACAAGCACACACGCACACACACAAACACATACACAAGCACAAACACATACACATACACATACATACACACACTTTGAGCTGCACTGTTACAACCTATCCTAGTGCACGTAGTGGAGCGAGACTGGCGAAGAACCCAACCCACATGCAGCTGCGAGTTGGGCAGGAAACGGCTCTCTCCGCATAGGCAATGCGCAGCGCAGGGGGGGGCGCATACGATGCCCTGCCGCTGAGGCCTTCAGTGGAGCTCCCTGCGGGGCTAAGAACCGTGTGAATGGTGTGCCGAAATGGGCGGGGGGGGGCACTCTGCGGCACCTTGGCCTTCGGTGGGATTCTCTGTGGGGCCATGGAACGTGTCAGGGGTGCGCCGAAATGGGCGGGCGGGGCTATGCGGCCACAACCCGTGGTGGCTTCGGTGGAGCTTCCCATGGGCCCACGAAACGTGTGACGGGTGTGCCGAAATTGCCGGGGGACTCTATGCGGCTTCGGTAGAGGTCCTTGTGTGGCCACGTCACGCGTGTGAGGGGCGCTATGTGGTCGTACCACGTGGAGGCTTCGGTAGAGCTCCCTGTGGAGCTACGCAACATGTGAGGGGTGTGCCGAACTCTTAGGGGGGACGCTATGCGGACACCTCCCCTCGGGGCTTCGGCGAAACCCCCGTTTGGGACCACGAGTCGTGCGAGGGTGTGCTGAAATTGACGGGGGTATGCAATGCAACACCACCGCCTGGGGATCTCGGTGGAGCCCCCTTGTAGGGCCACGAAACGTGTGAGGGGTGTACCGACATGATGGGGAGAACGCTACGCAACACCACCCTTCTGGGGCTTGAGTGGAGCCTCCTTATGAGGTCACGCAGACGAAGCGGGTGAGGGGTGTGCCGTCATGGTCGGAATGCAACATCACTCCCTGGGGGCTTCGGTAGAGCTCCCTCTGGGACCACGAAACGTGTGAGGGGTGTGCCGGAATTGGCGGGGGGGCGCTATGCAACACCACCCCCTTGAAGCTTCCGTGGAACTCCCCCTGGGGCCCCGGAACGTGTGAGGGGCGTGCCAAACCCTTCGGGGAGACGCTATGCAACAACTCCCCGGGGGGGGCTTTTGTGGAGCTCCCTATGGTGCCACGAGAGGCGTCTGAGAGGTGTGCCAGAGTTTGCACGCGGAGGGCAGAGGCAGGAGGGGGAGGAGGGATGAGGGGTGCAGGAAGGAGGAAGGAGCGAGACGCGGGATCGTGCTTAGTCGAAAGGACGGCCTGGCACCACAGGATGGTTGGGAAAGTGTTGTCCGGCATCTTGGTTTCGAGACGCCCCGCGAGGGCACCAGACGGCCCGATGTGGTACCAATACGGCCCAAAAAGACCACAAGGGGCCAAGACGATATCCGCAAGACGGCCAATAAGGCCCAACAGGCCCCCAAGATGGATTCAAGATGTCCGCAAAACGGCCCAAGTGGCTCCCAAGACGGGCCAAGAGGCCCTGAAGGGGACCCCCCAGAGGCCCTCAAGAGGCACGAGTCGTTGACGTATTGACGTCCCTTGAACTTGTTGTGCGATTTTGGCATGCTCGCCTTCTCGACACGCAAAGACCAAGTCGGCCCCAGAGGCTCCCAAGATCGCCACAAGATGGTCCAAAATTCGCCCAGGCGGGCACCCAGAGGCGCCTGAAAAAAGGGCCCAAGACATCCCAAGAGGGCCCCAGGCGCCCCAAGAGCTCCAGAGAGCCCAGCCCTACAGTGCCTCCAGACCGCACGAAGACGAATCCAAGAGACCCCCTATGCCGGCCCAGAGGGGCCCAAGACGGCTCAGCAGGCCCCCAGGACGTTTTGAAAATGGTCCCAAAGAAGATTCACATAGTTGCCCGCTCGCAGCACGGAATGAGCACGGTAACGGGCAGAGTATATATACATATACACACACACATACACCCAGCTGCCTGCGGCAAACCCCGCCACCGTGCTTGTGCAACAGCTCTGCAGGAAGGAGGCTGAGTGTAGGAACAGCGCAATTCCGACGAGTAGACTGCCTTGGGGCGTCTCGTGATCCCGACCTCGTCTTCGTCCGCGCGGTATGGAGGAGGAGAAGGAGGAGAGGGAGACAATGAGGAGGAGGAGGAGAAGGAGGAGGAGGAGGAGGATAAGGCTTCTTGGGGCCTTCTTGGGTCTTCCTGGGGGCCTCCTGGGAGCTTCCTGCCAGCTTATTGGTGGGCTCATATAACCTCTTGAGGGCCTCTTAAGCCTCTCGGGCCGTCTTCGGGAACTTCTGGCCCAGCTGACGCCTATGGAGGTCGCCTTGGGGTCCTCTTAATGCGCGTTTGTACCCTCTTGGAGCGGTTCACGGCCGTCTTGCGGCCCTCTTGTGAGCATGTTTGGCGATCTTTGGGTCCTCTTGGTCCGACTTCGGGCCCTCTTGGGGGCCTCTTGGGCTGCCTTGGAGCTACCTTGGAGGCCTCTTAGAGGCCCCTTGGGCCGTCTTGGGCGGCCGGAAGCCCGAACGGGTGAGAATCTCAAAGCCTTTTCAAACTTTTGAGGGACATCGATGGCTTGGGCGCCCTCGGGCTCTCCAGGAGGGCCTTTTGGAGACCTCTTGGCCCGTGTTGGGGGCTTCTCAGCTTGCCTTGAGGCTGTCCTGGGAGCCTCTTGAGCCGTCTTGGGCCATCTTGGCGTCGTCTTGGCTGCCTTGAAAGCCGTCCTGGAGGCCGAAAGGCCCCCAACAAGGCCCCACGCCAGATCAAGAGGCCCCCAAGACGGCCCAAGAGGCTTCCAAGAGGGAGAGCCCGGGGATGCCCAAACTATTGGTTGCCCTTAGGTGTTTGACAGAGTTTGAGATTATGGCATGGTTGGGTTTCCGACCGCCCAGGACAGCCCCAGAGGTTTCTTTGGGCCGTGCTGTTGCTCTTTTGGAGCGCCTCAAGGCCATCTGGGGCCCACTTTGGGAGCCTCTTGGGCGATCGCTGGGTCGTCTTGAGTCGACTTGAGGCCCTCTCGGGCCGTCTTGGGTGGTCGGACAGTCTTAGGGGGCCTCTTGGGCCGGCGTGAGGCCCTCTTGGGCTATCTTGAGCCGCCTCGAGGCACTTTGAGAGGCTCTTCAGCTCTTGGTCCACCCTGAGCCGTTTTGGTATTGTCTTGGTTGTCTTGGAAGCCGTCTTGGAGGCCATCTTGGCCGTCTAGAGGCCGACGCAACCGCCAGAACACACGTTCAACAAGATTGGCGTTTTAGGGGCCCGCGCGACGAAGGGGGGCCCTAAAACTTTACACAACTTTTTACCAGACAGCACAACGTATTCTAACACCCCCACTCCTTGCACGGTGGCTGACTCTTCACACACACACACACACACACACGTGTATGCACACGGATGTATGAAAACATGTCGATACCGCCGTGTACGTTGACTCGCCACGGGAGAGAGGACAACGGGAGTGCGAGAAAGAAGGAGAAAGCGAGGAAGAGGGAGGGGGGGAGGGAGAGAGAGCGAGAGCGAGGGAGAGAAAAGGGAGGGCGAGCGTGGCCCCCCGCATCTGCACCCCTGGGCAGCCGTGTCCCGAGCGGCAGGCGGGAGTCGACAGGGGAGGCAGGAGAAGGATGGGAAGACGGAGGAGGAGGAGGAGGAGCAGGGGGAGGAGGAGAAGGAGGAGGATGAGGAGGAGGAGGAGAAGGAGGAGGAGAGAGGAGGATGGGAAGAAAGAGGAGGAGGAGGAGGAGGAGGAGGAGGAGGAGGGCAAGGCGAAAGCTTCCGGGCGAGGTCGCCCGTGGGGAAAGCGAGTGAGGGCGTAGAGGTCAGCCTCCATGTTATGTCAGGCTGTTGGGGGGTTCGGAGGAGGCGGGGGAAGGAGAAGGAGGAACAGCACATGATCAGTTCGAGGGGAACGCCTCGTGAGGATGACTGCGGAGGTGGTCCAGAGCACACCACCGCTGATGCTGCAGCGCACCATCCTGTACAGCCTCAGCCCCGATTGTCCCATGCCTGGCGAGAAAGGCTGCCAACTCACTGCGGCGAGCGCCCGCTGGAAAGGGGACTGCTGCACATGCCCGCCACACGCTCGTGAGGTGGCCCGGGAGGCCCGAAGGGGGCCCCGTGACGTTGGCGGCGCGCACGAGGTAAGGTAGTAGCGCGAGGGGGGCGGCCTGCCAAGAAGAAGGCGGGGGCGCTTTTCAGGAGGGCGGGGGCCTTCCCAGAGGCGCTCCTGGCTTCGGAGAACCCCTCCCTGGAAGCTCCCGGGCCTTTCTGAGAAGGCCCCTGCCTTCCAAGGAGCTCGCCGCCCTCTTCGCAGGCCGCGCCCCCTCGCGCCGTGCCCTCGTGCGCGCCACCAGCGGCGGCTGCGAGGGTCCTACCCCGGGGGGGGGCCTTGCTGCAGGACGCGTCCCCGGGAGGGTGGGCCTCTGCAGTCTGAAAGGGTACCCATGCCACAGTGATTCAGCAGAGTGCGCCAAATCACAAGGTGCCCTGATACGGAACCAGTATTCGGCCTTCGATCGCTGTTTTATGTTATGTTTTGTATTGTTCCCCCCCCCAAAAGAAAAAAGAGGTGCGCCCACGGCGCAAGTGCGAGAACGCTTTAGTGGTGCAAAACAGATATCATGCCAGCGCGCGGGCCCTAGCAGCAGGCTCGTGCAACAACCAGCCAGGAACCTTATGTGGTGAACCCTGCGTGTAGAACCACAGAGGGTTCGGACCCCTCTGTCGCAGCTGCGTGGATCCTTAGCGGGTGCACCCCCACGTGTGTGGAACCCACCAGAGAAGGAGCGGCGGACAGGGCCAGTGAGGGAAGCTATACAGAAGCCATAGGAAGCCAAGCGATCACTGGCAAAAAGGGCCACATACAGCCAAGCGCTGAATTTACAACCGGGATAAGGAAATCGCAGTGCAATTGTTTGCGGAGTCAAGCTGTGCAGCATGAACGTGCTGCCCGGATTACACACAGCTTGCGTGTGTACAGTAGGTCGAAATTGGGTCTGTTCTCTTTCCCCGCAGCTGTCAGACACGTCAAGATAATTTGTCCGCGGCGCCTTGGGTAAAGCCTGATTGTACAACCAGTTGCGCCATGCTCCGTGCAGCAGTTGGAACACGTTGGAGCATCTTGGCGCCGTCATGGCGAAAGCGATGATGGCCAGCTGTCGCACATGTGTGCATATGCATGTTCATACGCACTTGAGTGCACATGTAACAGAGTATTCACAGATACTGGTTCGGTATGTGCATGTTCGGATAGTTCTGAGACGTTGGACATGTATAAAGTCCCAAGCCAAACGATTCGTTGACACGTTGGATAATGGGAGGTGTGAGGCATAGGAGTGGCAGCGTGGCAGGATGAGGACAAATACTTGCAGCAGGGCGATAGTTTGCAGCAAGAGGGATAGCAGGATCAGAAGCCAGAGCGAGCAGAAACGATTTCGGATGAAAACAGATAGTTTGGTGCGGCGCATCTCGAGCTGTCAGGTTGGTAGCGAAAGTCGCCAAGGGTGGAGAGCGCAGCGAACAATCTCCGCAGTACCGCACGCATACCAGCTGGCGCCACAGGAGAAGCCCATCTTGTCTTCTGGCTTAGAGGTGGGTGTCGACCCAGCCACCAGCTTCTGGCGCCTTGTAGAGCTGCACTTCGACAGCCTGCAAGACTACCGGCAGTACGTGCGATGCTTAGGACCGCCATGCAGCAAGTTTGGAAAAGCGGCGAGAACGCGGATGCACCCATTTCCACACAGGTTCCGATCTCGCGGGGGTGACCAGCTTTTTCAATTACGGGTCAACCCCCACATCAGCCAATTCATGGAATGTTTATGATTGTCCAGTGGGGACATTAATCTTTGATGCACCCACGCCAGAACGTCATATCACATAGTATGACATATTCAGAGTGAAAGGGAGAAAGAGAGAGAGAGAGAGAGAAAACAAAAAAACAACAAAACGAAGAGAGAGAGAGAGAAAGAGAGACAGAGAGAGAGGAGACGGAGAGAGACTAAGGATGGCTCTGTGTATACACATGCAGATACAGTGCGAGATAATTATTGCGGAGGCCTTACGGCCAGTGCCGCCGGCCCTGAATGGCGACGACGACGACGAGGACGACGACGAGGACGACGACGAGGACGACGACGACGACGAGCGCTCTTGGGGACCTCTTGGGGATAGTTTTGGGGCCTCTTGGGAGGCTCTTGGGGGCCGCTTGGAAGCCTCGTGGTGGCCTCTCGAATTGGGGCTTCCTGGGGGTCTCTTGGGGGCCTCTTGGGGCCTCTGGGGGGGCCTCTTCAGGGGCCTCTGGGGGCCTCCTGGGAGCTTCCCAGGTCGAGGGCTCGCAATAACATTTCGGGCCCCCAGTCTGGGCTCCCATTTGGAGCCGTCTTGGGGGCCCCTTCTGCCGTCTTGGAGGCCTCGTGGGCGGTCTTGGGGCCCTCTTGCGTCGTTTTAGGGCCCTCTTGGAGGCCTCTTGGGCCATCTTGGGGCGGTATGCGGGGCCTCTTGGCCTGTCTTGGAGCGTCGGGAAGCGGACAAGGCGAGAATGCCGAACTTAACAAAAAAAAACCTACGGGATATCTATGATGTTTGCCCCAGGCCATCTTGGAAGTCCTCCTGGATGCCTCTTGGGGCGTTTGGGAAACCTTTTGAGCCGTCTGCTGGAGACTACTACGGCGACTTGGACCGATACTTCGGCTATTCGGGGCCCTTGAGGACCTTATTGGGGGCATATTGGGGCACGTTTGCCACGTCTTGGCGCTTTTCTGGGCCCCCGAACCGCCCGGGGGGGAGTCGTATCTGGGTGGCGACCCCCCCCCGGGACACCCCCTTGGGACCCCCCCCCGGGGACCCCTCCCCAGGACCCCCCCTGGACAACCCCCCCCGCGGGGAAGGGATCAAAGGGGAGGGGCTTCTTTCGACTCAATTACAACGTTGCTCAATTTCGCTGTGGCTGGCGCGCTCGAGGAAGAGGGCCCGGTGAAAGTAGGGGGAGCGGCGACGGGCCTAGGGAAAGGGAAGGAGAGCGGAAAAGGCGACGACGACGACGGCGACGACGAGTTAAACGGAGCAGCCTCTTCCACACGCCGAAAGGGTCGGCGTATTCATAGAAGAGAGAGAGAGAGAGAGAGAGAGAGCAAGAGAAAGACCAACAAACATGAGAGAACAGGGCGGTGACGGACTTCGCATTGTATTGTTGGGCAAAGAATGAGCCAGGCAGGGCATGTGTGTGTCTCCTCCCGCTGGGGCATCGAGCGGATACGATGGGGAGACTTTGGACGGTCTTTACAGAACCAGCGACTCTGGACATCTATGTCGCAGCCTCCCCCTGCCAGTGTGGTCTGGTCATGGCAGTGCGTCGTTTGATATGGTGCAGTAAACGGCGGTGGCTGTTCCTACGACCACAATGTGTCAAACACATTGTCGGCACCACGCCGTTTGAGAAGCTTCAGACCACACGCGTACGAACAAGATGGGATGGCATGCAGGCGCTTCAAAGCGCGGAGTCGATTACTTGAGACCTTGGACGCTGGGCACGCCTGATGCTAAGGTCGAGTGGTTCAAGTCGCACGTCATCCCGCAGCCGCGGACGCCTGCTGGCAGGTCTTCCTTCCGCTTCTACGTCCTCTCGTCGGCCGAGGAGATACGTGCGTCTCACTTGCCCATCCACGTCACCATCCCCCTCCTCCTGCCCAGGTATCTGCAGGCTCAATGTTTGCAAGGCCTCGGCCCCCGGGGTTCCCGACCCCTTGCCCAGGGCCGGCTTTTCGTCCTGAACTGTTTCTGCTGTGATCCCCGCGGGGCCCCAACTTGGCCCCAGAGTGCCCCAAATGGCGACACATGGATGGCCAGGTGTTTTGGCTCTGCCCCTCCCCCCGCAGGGTGAAGACGAGCATGGGCACACGGGGCACCGAACTGTCGAGGGCAGCATGGAGCCGAGTGCTTCATCAAGGCCAGCTGCCTCGTCTTGGTTGGCACCGCCCGGCGGAGGAGGAGGAGGATGGAGGAGGGGGAGGAGGAGGAGGAGGAGGAGGAGGAGGAGGAGGAGGAGGAGGAGGAGGAGGAGGAAGAGGAGGAGAGGAGGAGAGGAGGAGGAGGAGAGGAGGAGAGGAGGAGATGGAGGACGGAGGATGGAGGAGGATGGAGCAGGATGGAGGAGGAGAGGAGGAGGAGGAGGAGGAGGAGGAGGAGGAGGAGGAGGAGGAGGAGGAAGACGAGCACCGCTCGAGCTCCCCCCCCTGCCCCCCGCCGCCTCCGAGCCGAGCAGCCACAGAAAGTCGACCGATCTCCTCTCCCCGCCTTGCTCTCGTCGATCGGTGCCCCGCTGTCCGCCCCCATCCCAGACCACCTTCCAGCAGCGGACGAAGAACGGTAGGAAAGGTAAACTTTTCCGACATCGGGGGGGGGGGCACCTGTTCCAGCGCGGCTGGGAAGTTCATACCCCGACGGTGGCAGGTGAGGGGGTGGGGGGTGGTGGAGATGTCCAGCTGTCCCGGGACAGGCGCCGCCCATCGCGGAAGAGTGCAGTTCGTACCGCTCTCCGCCCGCTAACCCGCGGTCGTCCCGCTGCTCCCCTGGACTCCCCGAGTCGCCGCCTTCTTTCGCGGCGTGGGTCCCGGAGCTCCTCCTGCCACTCCTCCTCCTCCTCTTCCTCCTCCTCCTCCTCCTCCTCCTTCTCCTCTGCCTCCTCCTCCTCCTCCTCCTCCTCCTTCCCCTCCTCCTCCTCCTCCGCCTCCCCCTCCTCCTCCTTCTCCTCCTCCCTCGCCACGCACCAGGTGTGCGAGACGCCCAGGAAGCCCCAAGATCTGTGGCTCGCCGTCGGTGGTCTGGGTGGGCCACGGCGGCCTGGTCGGGCGCCGAGGTGGCTCGCTCCAGGGCGCCGGAGGTGCTGCCCTCTCTGGGACAAGGGGCAAATCGGGCGTGTCCCTCCACGGGAGGAACATTCAAAAGTAGTTAAAAAAAAACAGCCTGGGGACGATTTTTCTATGATGCTTCGATTACTTTTGGTCATTCTTGACTGCTTCTAGTTTTTAGCCCAAAATCCGTTTGCAGGAGGACATGCTCGACCTGAGGGTGGGAGGGGGTGGAGCAGGCAAGGGGGGCTGGAAGGGGGGGGAGCCTCGATGGCCCATGCATCGCCGAGGGGGGCCTGATGGCCCACCCTGCCCAGCGGAGGGCGCGGTTTCGTTAGGAAGCCTTGGTTCGCTGGGAACTGGTTTCCCCCCCAAAAAAAAACGACAAGCCCTCCCAAACCCTTCCTGAACCCTCCGAGAAGCCTCCCAGAACCTTTCAGGAGGGTTTTCGGAAGGTTTCGGGAGGGTTTCAGTTGTTTTGGGAGGAAACCAGTCCCTGGCGAACCCTGGACTTTCTCCCCGTACTCCTCGTCGTCCTCCTCCCCCTCGCGATCCGCCCTGACTCCTCCATCCCACCGCCTCCCTGGGAGGGAAGCTTCGCCACTGACTTGGAAAAAGGGATCACATCTTGAGCCCCCAGCCAGGGTGGATGGTTTGGGCTGCGGTGTTTTTGTTGGCAGCGGGGCAGGGCGGGATGTAAATGTTACCAAGACAGCGTTTGAGCGCTAAGACCACGCTTCCTGGCGCTGCCGAGCATGGCGCCTTCATCTTGCCGAGTCGATCCATCCCCCCCTCTCCCTCCCTCCCTCCCTCTTCCCCCCCCAAACGCCCGGGGCTTGTTCAAAGAAGACGCGTCTCGCCCCTAGACGGCTGCGGCCACGGAATGCTGTGTGGGGAGCGATGTGTCGGCATGGCCATGCAGATGCAAGCGAGGACAAGAGCGGACAAACCGCCCCCCATCCCCAAAGAAATGTCCCACGGCGTGTCGGACGGGGCTAGGACGAGGATCAATCCGTTCCAGAGCGTTCCGGAACGCTCTCAGAGTGTTCCGGAAAGCTCCCGCGGCGCAGACATCTTCCAGAGCCGCCAGGTCTCAGAGATTCTCGATTTATCCCTACCGGATGATATCTTGGTGCCCGCTTCGTCTTAGCGTATGAGACGACAAGTGCCCCCACCGTCCCCCCCTTCAGAGGCCAGGCCAACCATGGCCACAAGCCAGTCGCCTCGATCGTTGCGAGGCGTCGGTCTCCAGGTCAGCGTCCCCCCTCCTCCGCCGCCTCCTCCGCCTCCTCCTCCGCCTCCTCCTCCACCTCCTCCTCCGCTTCCTCCCTTTCCTCCTTCTCCCCTCCTCCTCCCCCGAGTCCTCCTCCTCCTCCTTCTCCGCCTCCTCCTCCTCCTCTTTCTCCTCCTCAGACGCTGCCTCAGTTTTCCTGCTCCTCCTCTCTCCTTCTTCTCCTCTTCCTCCCCCTCCACCTCCTCCCCTCCTCCTCCCCTCCTCCTCCTCCTCCTCCTCCTCTCCTCTTCCTCTCTCCTTTTCCTCTTCCTCCTCCTCCTCCTCCTTCGCCTTCTCCCCCGCCTCCTTTTCCTCCTCCTCCTCCTCCTCTTCTTCCTCCTCCTCCTCATCTTCCTCCTCCCCCTCCCCCTCCCCCCCCCTCCTCCTCCTTCTTCTCCTCCTCCTCCTCCTCCTCCTCCTCCTCCTCCTCCTCCTCCTCCTCGTCCCGCAAGCCATGTTGGCTGGAGGGCAGGCCCTGGGGGGCCTTCGGTGCGTTTAGGACTTCAGAAGTATCCAGAGGCACCCACCTCATTGCCCCATCCCTGTACACTACCGTGGTGTTTGAGTACTTTTACCCGTGTCTACCACACATCTTTTCACGGGTATCCACGAAAACAGGGACGGCGCCGTCGCGGCAGCAGTCCAGACCGTGGACACGCTGCGGCAATTGCCAGTCATGCGAGTACAATGATATGATCAAGCAGCATCAGATGAAGTGCCAGAATTGTGACTGCAAGTTCAATAAGCTCTTCCAACCACGAGAACCCCGCCGAGTCCGCTTCGAGGACGATGAGGGGTCTGACTGGGAGGCCAGCAGCCAGGGCAGCCGCCAGTCGCGGAGCTCCCGCCGCGGCCGCAGCCCGCGGGCTCGGGGGTTCAACGGCTCCGCCACCGACGTCAAGCAGCTGGACCAGTTGCTGCCGCAGGCCGCGGACACAGCGCAGGACCCCGAGCTGAAGAGCGCGGTGGAGGCGCAGCGCACTCACTTCGCAGCCCTCCCAGCCGCGTCCAGCGCGTCGGCGGCGGAGGCAGTCAAGCGGGCTGACGGCGCATGTCGCGCGGCCAGTCACAGGCATGAGCAGCTGGCGACGCAGGTGCTGAGGCTCCGCGCCCAGTTGCATACAGCTGAGGGAAAGGAGCGCACGGCGGCCTGGGAGCCTGCGAAGGCAGAGCGCGCCAATGAGGATGCGGCCGCCGCTCTTGCCCCCGCAGAGGGAGTTCGTGGACCAGATCAGGACGCGTCGAAGGGGGATCCTTCGTCGACGTCGTCGCAGCCCACGATGAGCATCTAGATGAGCAGTGCGCTTTTCGACCATTTCGAAGAATGGGACGATGACGATGCTGACCAGGAAGGCCTACGGGCGCTGGAGCAAGAGTTGGAGATTTGGGAGAAGAGTTTCGAAATGAAGGGTGCCGAGCTGAAAGAGTTGCTGCAGCAGGTCGCAGCTACCGAGCGCGAGGTGCGCGACCGCATGCAGAAGACGAGGAAGACCGAGGATGGCGCTGGGGTCGCAGGCGGCAGCCCAGACGCACGTCAGGCTTTAGCTCCCGCCGCGGGCGCGGCAGCTGGCCCCAAGGCGCAGCCAGCAGCACCAGCGCCACGAGTAGCCCCAGCAGCTTCAGTGCAGGACGATACGGAGCTCCAGCCCGAGGCCGAGAATATTTCAAGGGCCAAGTTCGCAGCAGCTGCAGCGGCGATGGCGAAGGCAGTCGGCAAGGGGAATGCCGCCAGCAAGTCGCCGTCACCTCCCACAGAAGCGGGAGCTGGCAGCCCGTCGCAGGGCGCTCCCGCCATTGCATAATGATTATCGACGGGCAGTGCCGACGCGCCGACGCGGCCGCGGCGCATCAGCCAGTTGGGGGGGCCAGTGCCCAGAGCATTGGACAGGACAACGGCATCTGCCGCTTCTTCATCGCCAGCGCCACGAGCGCGGGCGACAGAGCTTGGAGCCGCATCATCGGCGTCACCGAGACACACGTCGGGAAGCAAGGCCTGGCGCAGTGGGGCGCCACGGCGCTTCAGTCTTCCACGAAGCTCTTCGCCAATTCAGCTCGCCCCAGGTCACGCTGGCAGCGAGAGGGCGACCGAGCCCACAACAACGAGGGAGGCGAGCGGCTATCCAATTCGCAGTCACAGGCCAGTTCAGCTCCTCGCAGAGGCGCGCGCAGGAAAAGGGTCGCGCGCAGAGAGTGGGGGGGATGTTTGACGGGCTCGTGCCATGCATTGTTCACATGAGAGGTTTCATTCTTGCCACTAGCATTTTCTATGAAACGCCCAGCATATGCATGAGCCGCAGTAACGCGGCACGCTTCCGGAAGCTTGGAAGCGTGCCCCGAGCTTTGCAGGCGCCCCGGGTCGTTGCTGCAGGTTGGAAGCTGGCCCCTCGAGCGTTCAGATGTCTGGTTGGATTGGCAGGGTGGTGGTGGCGGGGGGGGGGGGGGGGGGCAGGAGTTTCTTTCAGGCGCTGAGTCCACGTGCGCGCCTGGAAGGGGGACATGCACCCAGCCACCTCGACTATCTTGTAGTCCGTCAGTCTGCGCGCGCGTACGTTCGCACTGCATCGGCGGTCGTTTCCGCCCCCTGGAAACCGCATATCGGCATCAGCGTCGTTCTTGCTGTGTCAGGAGAACAGTTGTGCACTAGCTGTCTTGAGTTGCCCGTGCGACGGCCCGCAGTCAGCATGCCCTTGAGGGCGAGCGCTCCTGGCTCCAAGTCGGGGGTCGCGAAACCTCAGCGGGCGACTTCAAGGTTGGAGGCCGAACGCGTTCGGGGCGAGCGCATCTCTTCTCGGTTTTCTGAGGCGCGCGCAGGGCCAGGGATGGGGGTGCCCACTTGGTTGCCCCTCGGGTCGCGCCCCCCCCCCCCCCCCTGCCGCGACTCCGCGACCCCCCCTCTCAGCGGAGCCGAGACCCGCTTTGAAGTTTGACGAGGAGGTCGAGGTTGCCAGTCCTGGCGAGGACTGGGGCGGCTGCCCGGAGAACGACCCTTGGGCGGGCGAGACGGTTCTCAGACCGGCAGCGCAGCCCGCCCCGCCCTTAGTTACTCTTTCGGCGCCTGAGCCAGTCACAGTTGAACAGACGAGCAATTCAGACCCCGACGACCAGACGCTCCGCCCTTCCCCAGCCGCCCAGGGGCCTTCGTCCCAGGAGCCGCCCGCTTCGCAAGAGTGGCCCCCCGAGTTGTCCGCGCCCAGTTCGGCATGGAAGGGACAAAGAGCCATCGTCGGGTTTAGACCCGCTGAGTCCTGCATGCCTGCCCCTGCCATTGCCAGCTCCGTAGCCTACCACCTCGGTTCAAAGGATTCTGGCCTGATCGGGGCCTTGCGCGCAGGCTGGATCAAGACGGTTGAGGCCTCCACATCGGCACATCACAAGCAGGTTTTCTTTTGGGTTTCGCGAGCAGACGCGCCCCTGTTCCAGATTGCCACGGTGCGCCAGGCGGCTCCGACGGGGATCGCGCCGCCGCGCGATCACATCAGCTATTGGCGGGCCCGGGCTGCGACGATTATCAGTGGAGTGGCTCGACGCGCCCGAAGAGGTCGAGGCGCGAAGCAACTTCTCATCTTGAACGAAGCGGGGCGGCGGCTACTGGAGGACGCACCAGAGCAGGCAGCCCACGTCGCGCGGCCCACTGACAGGTTCACGTGCGAGCAGTGGCAGGATATCCTGGCTTTTGGCTGGCAGACCTCGAGATTGGCGAACTCGACGTCAATTCTCAAGCAGCCGAGCGGCTCGCCGAACGCAGCCAACGCCGAGCCATCGGCAAAGCGACGGGGGAGTTTCGAGAGTGGGCCGAGACAGTTCCAGCATTGAGTGTCCCCCGCAAGAAGACTCGTGACCCACAGCCCGAGACTCGGGGGGCGGCGGTCAATGGCCAGGCTATTCTTCATCCGCGCGATGTGCTGGATCATGAGAGTCAGGAGTGGCGGCGGATTTGGGCGCCGTCATTTCTGGCAGCGGACGGCAGCGCAGCCGAGAGGGATGAGTTGCAGACATTAGTCCATGATATCGGAGAGCGCGCGCCACGAGGCGCCCCCCCCCCCCCCCCCCCCCGCGCCCGACAACCTGCGCGCTCCACTTGGCTAAGGGCAACTCAGGGGTGGGAGTTGACCGACTCAGCTCACGCGACCTGTTTCGTTTTCCCAGAGGAAACCTTGCGTGAGGTGGCGTCTCTCCTGGGCGCCTGCGAGGCCGCGCAGACCTGGCCGCATCAAGCGTTGCTCACGATCGGCACCCTTCTTCCAGAGAGGGCTGCTGGAGACCGAATCATTAGCCTGCTGCCGCGCCTCTCGCGGGCGCGGTCAGGCACGCGAGCCGTTCATTAAGCAATGAACGTCCGAGTGCGAGGCGCACTGTGGCTCCGCCATCAGGGGGAACGCTGCCATCAGAGAGGTGTTCCTCAGGGCCGTCGACGAGGAGCTGGCTGTGCGCGTGCAGGCTTACCGCGCCAATGCGCTCCTCGACATAGGGCAGTTCTACGACGCCATAGGCTGGATGCTGGTCGGCATGGCGGCGCTCTGGCTGGGCTTCCCTGCAGGAATGCTGGGACTGGAGCTGCTGCAGTGCATGGCGGCGCGCTGTCTACGTCAGTCTGGCACGAGTTCGAGGCCCTTCGCACCACTCCGCTCGGCGGTGCAAGGGCTCCGAGAGGGCGCCGGATTCGCTGAGTGCACAACCGATTCCATCATGCAGCGTCCCACCACGGCGCGCGCTAGCATGTCGCAGCGGCATTGGATAGACGATCTCAGCCAGTCGACGAAAGGTTCGAAGCGTGCTTCCAGGCAGCAGTTGGTCACATGTTTTGTCGACACATGCGCATCCATGGAGGAAGCTGGCTTGAGCATATATCCGAATCGGTCGTTACATGTGCCGAGCTGAATGCTCAGATCATCTCGCAGAGTCCGGCAGCGCGGATTACATATTCGAGCCACGGCTCAAGCACCCTACCTTGGGGGCGACTTGGGCGGAGGCTCTCGGCGCGCACGTGCCACCGGGACCGCTCGCTCGAGGACGCACCAGGCCATGCACAAGCGCGTCCTTAGGTATGTTCGCTCTACTCGGCGATATTGGCACACGGCCCCGCAAGAGCAGCAGGGGGCCCCAGAAGTCAGGATCACATGGGCACCAACTGCATGGTCTTCTCGGTGGTGTCATGATTCAATGTCGACGGAAGCTGGGAAACCCCCTGGGGCCTAGGATGTTGGGCAGATGTCTTACGGCGCTGATCGACCTGAAGGCCCCTGGGAGTGGCCCGGCCTACCAGCTGCCCCGCGAGCGCTGGCGGCCGTGGCTCTCGCGCTGGGGAAACCAAGCTCGCATCAGGAACGGCATCGGACGTGCCTGGTCTCAGCCGGTGCAGGAGTTGTCGCCCATTTCTCCTGCGCAACGGGCCAGGCGCATCAGGGGCCCGCCAGGGGCAGTGATCTCAGATCTACTTCAGGCAGGTTGGCAGACGTCTCCCCCTAGTTGGACTACGCCGACCGATGCTCACGGCACGTCGCACACATGGCAATTCAATGAGGAAGGCATGATTGGAGTTGATAGCATCGCTTTCCCTGACGAGATGTTCGATGAGTGTTGTGGCTTTGAGATGCAGCGGGGCATCTGCAATCGTTCATGCCGCCAACTGCTCCACCACCTCGAAGGTGCCCCTCACGGGCGGAAGCTAGCTGGTCTCGTGCTGGCGATCGCAGCTGGGGGCGCCTGGCCGCGAGTCAGGAGACAGGAACGGGCTGAACAGGTCATATCGCAAATGTGCCTACGATGCGGCAGTTGTGTCGAGACAGCTTTCCACGGGCATTGGGCATGCGAAGGCCGCGGGGCCCACCAGATACACGAGTCGTCGGACAGGTACGTTGGCGAGGCGTACGCTCAGGGTTCAGCTGACGCATGCTTATGGTCACGGGGACTCATGCCTGCCAGCTGGGCGCGGGGTCCATCTCCACAGTCTTAAGAAGAATGGCGTACCAGCGGGACTCCGTGCGCGGACGGCTGCCTGGAAGGGGGAGCCAGAGATGCCCCCTTGTTCATCTTTGGTGATGCTAGTGGAGGGGCGGACAGTCGTGAACCCAAACTGCGCCGTGCAGGCGCAGGCCTGGCATGTTTCCGACACTTCTCGTTCGAAATGGATTTGACCTTGGGAGCGTGGGGGGGGCTCCCGGGAAGCAGACAGACCGTGGCCATAGGCGAGCTGATGGCGTTATGCTTAGCGTTCAGAGCTTACCGCGGCCACTTCGTCTTCGTGGCGGGCAACGAGAGCGCGATCCTCGGCCGGGCGCGAAGCGGCACGCGATACCCGAGGGTCCCGACAGCGACCTGTGGCTCGAGACCGGCTCTTGGGTCAAGGAGCGCGGCGAGCACGTGCGCGCCGCCATCGCCATCCGCTACCACCTGCCTGCGGAGGACGTTCGGGCTGGCAAAGCCCCGCTCGCGCTGGCGGTCGGCAGCGCCATGGCCGACGATTTCGCAGGCGCAGGGGCGGAGGCAGCTCGCGCGCCTGCAGTGCATAGCACAAAAATGAAGTAGGTTGCATTCAAAGCATTCCTTGTCAGAATGAGGTTCCTGCAGAGCACCCTTGAAGCTGCGAGCGCCGAGCAGAGGCAGGAACAAAAAAAAGGCATCAAGGTTCCCCGCCAGGCCAAAGTGAGACCTCCAGCGCCCAAGGCTTGCAGTCTGTTCGCGTCCAGCCACTCCATCAGTGGTGCGTGCGATCGCAAGTGAATAAGAAGCCAGGGGTCGACCACTCATGCCATGCGATCGGACTGGCTGCTTTCTCCGTGCTTAGCTAATGAACATCGACGGGACTGTTTGAACCCCCTACTGGGCGGCGGGTACATGTGTCAGGGGGTTTTCCAGGCGAGAGTCATAGGGTCCGCTGCCACATGGGCCTAGGGGTCTGGTTCTGTTTTGTTTGCGGGTGCTATGCCGGCAATGAGCTCAAAGAGCTAGCAAGGCCATGTGGGGGGCGAGCACTAGTTAATCGACACGATCATCTAGATCGAATATCGCGGGGTCTCCGGCCTAAACGTGCTAGCACAGCTGAGAAGGCCAAGGGCGTTTCGTCCCCGAAGTGATTTCCCAACCAACCTAGTCGCCAAATTCGACGCTCCCAGAGCTCCTCCTCCTCCTCTTCCTCCATCTCCTTCTCGTCGTCCTCCTCCTCCTTCTCCTCATCCTCCTCCTACCTCCAACACTTTCTCCTCCCCCCCCCTCTTCCCCCGCCTCCTCCGTCTATTCCTCCTCCTCTTCCTTCTCCTGCTCCTCCTCCTCCTCCGCAGCCGCCGCCGCCGCCTTTTCCTGCTCCTCCTCTCTCTTCTCTCCTCCTCCCTCTCCTCCTCCACCTGTTCCTCCTCTTCCTCCCCCCCCCCCTCCTCATCCCCATCCTCGTCCACCTCCTTTTCCTCCTCCTCATCCTCTTCATCGTCATCGCCATCACCATCATCATAATCATTAGCATCATCACCATCATCACCATCATCATTATCAGCATCGGCAGCATCAGCATCATAACCATCATCATCCCTCATCGCTCATCCGCATCCTCATCCTCACCCTCCATCCTCCACATCTGCCACCCCTCAGCCTCATCCTCATCCATCGCCTTTTCCTCCTCTTCATCGTCATCGCCACCATCATCACCATCACCAGCATCATCAACATACTCAGTATCAGCAGCATCAGCATCATAGTCAGCATCGCCATCCCTCCTCCATCATCATCTCTCATCCCTCATCCTCATCCTCATCGTCATCATCGTCCTCCATCATCCACATATTTCCTCTCCTCCTCCTCCTCCTCCTCCTCCTCCTCCTCCTCCTCCTCCTTCCTTCATCCTCCCCCTCCGTAGCCATTTCGGCTCGAGTCACATGTTGCTTGGCTGGGGCCCCGCGCGCGCCCCATCCGCTTGAGCACGCAATGATGCGCGCCGCTGCCGACTTGGGTTGGCGTCTCCTGGTAGTGATGAGCTGCGCTGACATCTTCTGCAAGGTGCACTGCCGTTCTCCTGGCAAACTCCGCCTGCGTCGCGTTCGCGCCCGCGCTCGCGGCCACGTGAGGGATCGACCCTCGGGGATGTCCCACCTGCTCGCCCCGTCCTGCTTGCGCCCGAACCTCCTGCGCATGGCGAACGGCCTCGTGGCGCACGCGTAGCTGCAGTCGGTCACAGGGACTCAGGATCATAGTCTTCGGGGGGCGATTGCCCGTGCTGGCGCGTTCTTCGACGGCGACTCCATCGAGCAGCTGCGCACCATCAACTCGCAAGCACGCCGCGCTGAACACCGCGTTCCTCTTCTTCCGGCTGCTTCGCCCTCTGCGAAGAGCGCGCGGGTTGGCGCTAAGGCGCCGTTGCGCCTTGCTTCGCTGGTGCCGCCTCCGCGGGATGACAATCTCAATACAGTTCCGCGCATGCCCACTGTCTTCTCGCACAGCATGCAGTCCTTGCTCGCCTTTCTCAACCAAATGCACGCCGCCTGCAACCAGCCCGCGCTCTACCCGACGGCAGTACGCGACGGATCTGGCATCCCGCAAGTGGCGAACCTCTGTTCCTAACTGCAACGGCAACGTATTTCGGCTGCATCTTATGTTTCTATTTCTCCACCGCACGGTTGATCCTTTGGCGCGACCTGGCCGCCTTGCGTGCCCGAGGGCGACTGGAGCGACGACGAGTACACCCAGATTGCCATCGCGCTGGGCGACATGATCATGCAGGACATCGACTTCGAGGTAAATTTCTCGTTGTTCGAAGAGCACACTGCCCTCGGCGCTCCACAATGCGTGCATGCTCACCCCGTTGCGACCTCTGCGTGGCCAGGGGCAAGCTTCCAGCACCGAGCCTGCAGCTCCTCTCGCTGCGGCGGGCCTCGCCGCTGGATATGGTCGACGCGACTCTGCTCGAGAACCCGATGGCGAGCCAGGCGACCCTCAGTGCAGATCCTGCGCCGCGCTCGGGACCTCAGAATTCGCATCCTGCGCGACCTGGCACCCCCCCCCCCCTGGAGGCGCCCTGCCTGCTCTTCCAGGCTCGGGCGGGGCCCGTCGCGGTCCGAGGGCGAGTCTGCGCGGTGTTCGTGCAGACCCCCCCCCCCCTGGGCGCGATGACGCTCTCCCAGCTCCTCGCGCTGCCGGTGGGCCCCCTCGCGCCGCGGGCGGCGGCGGCCGCCCTCAGCGCGACGATGTTGCAGCTCAAGGTGGCGACCTACCTGCTGCAGACGGCGGTCCGCATCGCGTCCCTGCCGCGGATCGGGACCGCTCTGCTGATCGCGACGCTGCTGGGCGCAGGCTCCGCGCTCGCGCCGCGCGCGACTTCTACTGCCTCAAGCTTCTCCAGTTGGGCCCGAGGATCTCTACTCGCTCGGCTTGCCGCTACCATCCGCGCTGCAAATTCGGCGATGACTGCATCAACTGCCACCCGGCAGAATTGACAGACGATGCCATTGCTGCTGAACGCGCTCGCCTTCGCCAGCTTCATCCCGCGCACGCGTGCGCCGACGCTCAGTCTATGACGGCGACGCTCTGGCTCGTTCGGGCTGGCGGTCGCTCTGCTCCAGATTTGCATGCGCTCGTCGGGCCAGCTGCCGATTCAGCACCTGCGCTGGATCCTCGCGTTGGACTCTGGGACCCTCCTGGGCTTCGGGCACCTTCTGCGCGCGGGCCTTCTGCGGGTCAGCCAGACCTCCCTGGCGGACCTGGTCACGGTGTTGCCGCTGACGGTGCTCGCCAAAGGCTCGCTCTCGATCCCGATGCTGCTGACGATGGAGACGCTCCCGTCTGTGAAGCTTGCCTTCTGGGCCCTGCTGGGCTGCGGGGCCCTGCCGTGCAAGGGCCTCCTGTTGGACTTCGGGCCCCTCCTGGACATTGCGCACCTTCTGTGCACGAGCCTCCTGCTGCTCAGCGGGGCATCCCTGGAGGACTTGATGACGATGACGCTGGCGCTGCAGGTTCTCACCAAAGGATCGGTCTCTACGCTGCTGATGGTGGTGCTGCTCCCGTGCGTCAAGATTGCTGTCGCGCTCAGCCCGCTGGTGGCCAACGACGGCTGGCTTGCGAGGACGATGTATTTCACCATCGTGCTGCGCCCGTTCGCGATGCCCGCGATGACCATCAGCCCGCCGGTGGTCACCGCGCTCGGCGTCGTGCTGGCGATGCTGCGCTTGGAGCTGCACGTCTCGGTGGGCAAGCTTCTTTTCTCGTCTTCGTGATCTTCGTCTCCTCCGCGGATGCAGTGCGTCCCGCGCGAGGCTTGCCGACCGTTTTCGTCGTGGCGGCGCAGCTGGTCATGGCGCTCTTGCGCGTTTCGAGGACGGGCTCAACGAAGATGACGACCCGCGCTACCTCGCGTTGGCGCTAGAGATTTGCAGGGCCTGGTCTGGCTATGTTCCTGATGGGCGCTGCGATGATTCATCGCTCTCGGCGTGGCCGCCGTCCGCGTCCACTTCTCCGGCTTTCTTCAATGCGACAAGTCCGACCGTAACTAACTCGACTATGACCACACTCCTGCAGACCACCTGGCCCACGATGGCACGGCGAACCTGCAGACGACCAATGACCAATGGCATCGATGACTTCTCAGACACTGCCGGCCACGCGCTGAGTGGCCCCGCTGGCCGCGCGGCGGGCCCGCGAGGGCCCTGAGGAGCAGGATGCTTCGCCCCAGGGACGCTCGCTCCTTCTCCTCCTCCTCCTCATCATCATCATCTTCGTGGTCATCATCAGAACCATCCTCATAATCCTCCTACCTCCTCCACCTCCTCCTCCTTCTCTGCCTCCTCCTCCTCCTCCTCCTCCTCCTCCTCCCCCTCCTCCTCCTCCTCCTCCTCCTCCTCCCCCTCCTCCCTCTCCTCCTCCTCCTTCTCCTCCCCCTCCTCCTCCTCCTCCTCCTCCTCCTCCTCATCCTCCTCCTCCTCCTCCTCGTGCTGCTCCTCCTCGTGCTTCTCCTCCTCCTCCTCCTCTTCCTCCTCCTCCTCCACTCCTTTTCCTTATGAGTAACTTCTCCCTGTCGCACCCCGAAGCCAGTTTTTTAGGTCGGGCCGGGCGTTTCGCCAGAAACTTGTTTACCGTTTATTACCCTGAAGCTCAAACATTGGCAACAGCTTCGCCGGTGGAGGGCGGGTGGTTTTCAAAATGTGGCTCTCGCCTTAGCGCCGCGCGCATTCGTTCTGAACATTTTGCAAGAGCTCCACGGGTTGAGGACGGGTGGTTTTCAAAATGTGGCTCTCGCCTTAGCGCCGCGCGCATTCGTTTTGAGTGTTTGGAAGCGTTTTACACATTGAAGATGTCCGTTTTCAAAATGTGGCTCTCGCCTTAGCGCCGCGCACATTCCTTGTAAACATTTGCAAGAGGCTCACGGGTGGAAGGCGGCTCCTTTTCAAATTGTGGTTCTCGCTTTAGCGCCGCGCGCATTCGTTTATACAATTCGCAAGAGTTCCACGGACTCCCATGATCAACGTACCAGAAATGGTGTTTTGGAGGGATTCGGATTTTGCAGGTGCAACACTTGCGCTGGTTCGCGGTGTTGACATCCCAAGATTGGCGTTCTGGCACGGTTCAAGATCGTCAAAGCGCAAGAGTCAGGCTGATTCGTGGCATTGGAATTCCGAAAACAATGTTTTGGCATGCTCCAGGGTTTTCGAACGGTTGTTTTCAAACGAGGTAGTTCCCTCAATGGACATGGGCCGTTGTATGGGGGCCTATGCAGAGGGAGCTTGGAGGCAGGGTGTATTCCAGCATCGTTGGTGGCCCTTGTGCTTACACTGGTCCTCCTCCTCTTGCTCCTTCTCCTCCTCTTCCTCCTCTCCTCCTCCTCCTCCTCGTCCTCCTCCTCCTCCTCCTCCTCCTCCTCTTCCTCTTCATCTTCCTCCTCCTCCTTCTCTCCTCCTCCTCCTTCTCTTCCTCCTCCTGCTCTTCCTGCTCCGTCTCTTCTTCCTTCTCAACATCATCATCATCATCATCATCATCATCATCATCATCATCATCATCATCATCATCATCATCAGCATCATCATCATCATCAGCATCATCATCCTGCTCTCTTCCTTGTTTCATCCTCCTCGTCCTCCTCATCTTCGTCCTCCTCCTCCTCCTTTTCCTGTTCTTCTTCCTCCTCTTCCTTTTCACCCCCTCCTCATCGTGCTTATCTGCCCCCTCCTCCTCCTCCTCTTCCTCTTCCCCCTCCTTTCATACCCTTCCTCTTCCTCCTCCTCCTCACCCTCCTCCACCTCATTCCCCCCTCCTCTTCCTCCTCCTCCTCCTCCTCATCATCATCATCATCATCAGCATCATCATCAGCATCATCATCATCATCATCATCATCATCATCATCATCATCATCATCATCATCATCGTCATCGTCATCGTCATCGTCATCGTCATCCGCGCCCTGCGGCCGCGCGAAGGAGATGGTTCGCTTGGGCCCCGCGTCCTGAGGCGGGCGGGGCGTGGCCGCGCCTGCGTGCGGGCGCGGCCGCGGCGTGGCGTCCGCTCGGGCGTGCCAGAGAGACTGCGGGCGGGCGGCGCCCGTTTTCGGGAGGCAGGGGGGCGGGGAGGGCAGGGCGCCATGGCCGAGGGGACCCAGGGGGGAAGGGACCCAAGGCGCCGTGGCCAAGGGGGCCAGGGGGGGGGGGGGGGGCGCCATGGGCCGAGAGCAGGTGCCAGGGGGAGGGCGCCGCGGCCCAGGGGGGGCAGGGGGAAGGGGGGGAGGACGCCATGGCCGAGAGGAGAGGCTGCAGGAGGATTCGAGTGGGATTCGAGTGGCCAGATCAGCCCTACTCTGTGAGCACGGCAGCGGCCGACGAGAGGAGACAGGCCAGCCCCAAGCCCATCCTGGGCGACAAGAGGCAGGAAGAGGAGGAGGACAGCAGGAGGAGCCCCAGGGGCGACAGCGACAGCGACAGGAGGAGGATCAGGAGGAAACGCAGGGGGAGGATGTTCAGGAGGAGGAGGAGGAGGAGGAGGACCAGAAGAGTCAGTCGAGGAGATGGAGGACGCGGAGGCGTGGGAGGCGGGTGTGTAGGATGAGTTGGCCGTTCTCTACAGGGGTCGCAGGAGGGAGCAGCAGAAGCACGAGTGGAATCACCAGAAGGAGAGAAGAGGGAATGATGCGGGAGGGGAGAGGAGATTGCCTTATTGGGCGGGAGGAGGGGGAGGAGGAGGAGGAGGAGGAGGAGGAGGAGGAGGAGGAGGAGGAGGAGGAGGAGGAAGAGGAAGAGGAGGACAAGGACGAGGAGGCGGCCCGCGAAGCAGAGCAATGTTGCAGGCTTTCTCGCCGCATATGGAAAATCCGTGTGGCGATGCGCTGTCGCGCCGTTTGGCTCTGCCAGGCACCTGGCGCCCCTGCTTAGAACGTCTGGAGCCCCTTACTTCGACGCAGTTGAGCGGTGCCCTCCAGCTTCTGTGCCCCGATCCCTCTGCATGGCTCCCGGCTGGCACGTCAGGCAGCAGCTCCGCCAAGCCAGGCACACCCACGGCCCTTGTCTCTGGAGGCGCCCCGGACCTTCTGGCTCAGAGGCAACAGAGCGTTGCCTTCCCGCTTCTCTGCCCCCTTTTTCCCCGCACGACGTCCAGCTGGCGGCAGCACAGGCCACGGCCTCGCCCTCCTGGTGTTAGACAGGCTCTGTCCGTCCGCAGTGGTGGTTCGTGAGTCGGTCGATCTATCCACGCACGGCCTGCCCCAGAAGCTACCCGGAGATTGGCATCGATCTCTCTTCGGGGTGGGAGAGGTGCTTCCGGGGGCTTCCGCCCAGGGCCAAAGGTCCGTGCGTCGCTCCCTGGCCTGACGGGGCCCTCCTCCTGGAGCTGGCCGAGTCAGTGGATTCGGTGTTGCTTCGAAGGTGTGCCCCTGACGTCACCATACGGCGGCGTCAGATTAGGGTCGGACGAGAGGGGGGGGGATAGGGAAAGGGGGGGGTACGAAATCTGCTGCATGCAGCTGGTGTCGGTCCCGCCGAGGGGTCCTTTTCCTCGATACATGGCCGCCTCTGGCGCTGGGAGGCGCTGGGCAAATCAGCTACTTCAGCTGACTCGCTACCCCCCCCTTTGTTATTACCCCATGTCGTCCAGTCCGAGAGAGGTCGCTGGTCAGACGACGCTAGACGTCAGACGACGCGTACAGTCGGGGCGCTGAGGAAGGAACCCTTTTCGTTGGGGAGGGGCTCCGTGTTCGTTATTAATTGTTTCGCTTGTTACGCCAGGTTTTCCTTGGGTTTTCGATGGGACATTGAAGTCTGACTGATGGAAAAATGGAGCCTCGTTCCTTATGTAGGGTTCCGTAGGTCAACGCCCTGGCTGTACACACCTGTGCGGCGTATTCTCATGTTCGGCGCCGCGCAGAAAGGGGACGGTGCAAGGGACAGCCTCCTCAGCGGACATCCGCCTCTGTGAGGCCCACCTGCCTCCTAGCTTTAAGTCGGGCCTGTCCCTCTACAGGAGGGGTATTCAAAAATTGTTTTAAAAAAGTAGTCAGGGGACGATGTTTCGATTATTTGTTGATCAGTTTTGAGTGCTGTTTGGCTATTTGTTATTTTCCCCCAAAGCCCGACGACTGTAGGGGGACATGCCCGACCTAATCCTAGCTGCGACGCCTCCGCCTCTTATACGCTGGGGGTGTTCGTTCAGGCATGCGTTGGGTTCCTTAGCGAAGGAGTCCTCACCCACCACCCCCACCGCAGGAGGGCCGATCCACTCTAAGAAGCCACCGCCTCTCTCCGTTGCCCTGCCCAGTTTTTGCGCGGAGCCGGCTATTCTTATTCCTACATGGACTGCAGCCACCCCCCCCAAGCCGCCACAGGACGGCCGTCGCCATGGACATGAAGGACGTGGCGATAGCGGTTGAGGCCGCGGAGGAAAAGGCCAATGGAGGGCGGGGAGCAGGGTATCTTCCTTCCCATTTCCAGAGGTTGGCAGGGCTCTGGGCTGCGCGCAGGAAGCCCACCGAGGTAGTCCAGATGTGACTTAACATGCCCCTGCAGGGTAGCCCAGGGTGGTCTCAACACAGGTTGTTCCTCTTGTCACCTCTTCGTGTATTACATATGGTTGGGTACCCGCGTCGACGAGAGGCACCATCAGTGGTCGAGGCCTGCTTCGTGGTGTCGCGATCGAAGGGGAAGACCCAAGGTCCCTATCCTGCTACTCCTTCCTCCTCCTCCTCCTCATCCTCCTCCTCGTTCGCCTCCTTCTCTGCCGCTTCCGCCCCCATCGTGCTCATCATCGTTTGATGGTGTTGTTCTTCCCGATCATCTTTGATCGCCAGATTCCCTCCTCTCCACGTTATTTAGTGTATTGTCTCTCTCTCTCTCGCTCTCTTTCTCTCTTTGTCTCTCTCTCTCTCTCTCTTTCTCTCTCATCCGCGTCCTACTCCTACTGCTCTTTGTCATCCGCCTCCTCATCCTCAGCCTTCCTTTCTCGTCCCCGTCGTCACCATGTCATCGTACTCCTCGTAGTTTCCCCCCCCTACTCCATGAGCAAACGCCCCCTCACGCTTGCTTTTCCTTTCCGCGCTGCCGAGCGGAAGGCTCAGAACTTGCTTGAGGGCGTGAAGTCTGGGTCGCTGTTCAAGGCAGCTGCCCAGTCGCAGGACGACAGCCTAAGCAGGCTGCAGGAGCGCGGCCGGAAGGAGAGGAGATGAGGAGGAGAGCTGGACTTCAAGTTGTCGTATTACCACCAACACGACTTGCGACAACTACTGCTAAGGCCACTACTCATGTTGATATTACAATTGTTCTTGCGACTACTGCTACCATTCGGGACGCACATTGCACTTGTGCGTACAAAGAATGCACGGTCAGGGTTGGGAGTTCCGGTTCGGGTTCGGCTTTGGGTTCGATGTTATACGAATGGAGCCGCAATACAATATGAACGCTGCGTGAACACACCCTACTATGAACACAATAGGAGCACACTGTAGATACAATGTGAGCACAATAGGAACACAACGGGAACACAGCATGAATGCAACACAGCAGGAATGCAACAACAAATTATACAATAGTGGCGCAAAAGGAATACAACAGAAACACAATAGAACATGAATGCATTAGAAAGCTTGTTTCCGTATCAAGCCGCCACGCAGGACATCTACACGAATAGTACAAGAAGGTGACGCGGGAAATTCGCCTTCTGCGTCGGGATTGCCAAGACTCCTCGGGATCCAGAGAAATTCTGCGGAAACCTGAGAGATCTTGAGGAACCAGAGGCACCCAAGGAATCGAGAGGAAACCTTAAGAATCCTATGTAAGGAATCCTTCTGAATCCGAAGACACAGCAGGATTAGCGCAGAAGCCTAACGAACCTTGACGAGTCATCCGTAATCTTAGGAAACGCGCGGCATCTTGGAGAAGCTTGCGGAAATCCGAGGAAGCTTGATGACCCCAAAGGACTCCTGAGGGACCATGCGGAATCCTGCAGGGTCCTCGGCAACCTTGGGGAACCCCCAAAAAACGTGCGGAACCATGCTTGAGCCTGCGGAGTCCCGAAGAATCCTGAGGAACTTGAGAAACCTTGAGGAATCCTGAGGGACCCTGATGAGCATGCGGATTCCGGAGGAATCCCGAGAAACCTCATGCAATCGTAAGGTATGTTCAGGAAGCGTGCAGAGACCCCGCTGGATCCTTAGGAGCTGCGCGGGGCCCTGCGGAATCCAAGAGAATCCTTAATAATTGCGGGACGCCTTGAGGAGCCCTGGGGAAGCAATCCTGAAGAATCCAGGGACATTTTCATGAGTCGTGCGGAATCCCAGCGACCCCCAGGAATAGAGAAGAATCCTGAAGAATCTTGAGGGGCTTCATATTCGCGGTATACGATGTACGATCTACTACCATCTACGACTCTCACTACGACACCGATATATTTCATTATGTGTATTGTTACTTCAATCGCTACTACGGCTACTATTCCAAATCTGACTACTACAACAACAACGACAACAACAACAACTACTACTACAACTACTAGTCTTACTACTTGTACTACTACTACTACTACTACTACTACTACTACTACTACTACTACTACGACTACTACTACCACTGCAACTACCACTACTACCACTATTCCTACTACTACTACCCCTACTACTACTACTACTACCACCACCACCACCACCACTACTACTACTACTACTACTACTACTACTACTACTACTACTACTACTAGTACTACTACTACTACTACTACGACTACTATTACTACTACTACTACTACTATTACTGGTACTCCTAGGACTACTACTGCTACGACGACTACTACTACTACTACGACTACAACTACTACTACGGCCACGATTACTACTACTACTACTACTACTACTACTACCACTACTACCACTACTACTACTACTACGACGACGACTACTACTACTACAAGTACTACTACTGCTACTACTACTACTGCTACTACTACTGCTACTACTACTTCGACTAATACTACTACTACCACTACTGCTACTGCTACGACTTCCATTGTTATGATTACGACTACTGCTGCTACTACTACTACTACTACTACCACGATTACTACCACCACCACTACCACGACTGCTAGTACTACTACTACTACTACTACTATTACTACTACTACTACGACTACTACTACCACGACTACTACGACTACTACTACGACTACGACTACTACTACTACTACCACTACTACTACTACTGCTACTACTACTACTATCACTACTACTACCACTACTCCGACTAATTCGGCGACTGCGATTATTATTACTATGTTTACTACCAGTACTTTTATTTCCACTACCACTACTACGATGACTCCTACAACCACAATGACGACGACTACTACTACAACTACTACTACGATTGCGACTGCTACTTCGATTTTTACTCTGCGATTGCGACTACTAGGTGTACAACGCCTATTACGGATTGACTGACTACGAGTACTACCACGGCCACTACTACTCCTCTGCGGCTTGTGCTGCTAGTACTTCTACTACGAGTATTGTTGTTACCACCACTATGACTACAATTACTAGCACTTCTATTACTACTACCACTACTACTACTACTACTACTACTACTACTACTACTACGGCCTACTACTACTACTACTACTACTACTACTACGACTATTACCATTACTACTACTGCTGCGACTACTATTACTACTTGTACGACTACTACTACTACTACTACTACTACTACTACTACTACTGTGACAACTAGTATTATTAGTACTACTCCTAGTAATGTGGCTCCTACGACGGCTACTACTACAACTGCTACGTTTACTACCACCAGTACTGCGATTACTCTCGCTACTACTGTTTTCTACTACTACGGCTACTACTACGACTACTACTACTACTACTACTACTACTACTACTACCACCAATACTACTACGACTACCCCGACTACATCGAATACTACAACTACTGCCACTACTACGACTACGACTACGACTACGACAACTACTGCTACGGCTACGACGACTACTACTACGACTACTACTACGACTACTACTACTACTACTACTACTACCACTACTACTACTACTACTAAATATTACAACTGCGAGTACTACTACTACTACGGCTACTACTACTACTACTACAACCGTTACTACTACAAATACTAGTGCTACTACTGCTACAACTACTTCTACCACTACCACTACTACGACTACGGCGGTTACTACTACTACGGCTACGGTGGAAACAGGTATTTCGATTACTAGTAAATTGACCATCGCGATACTTACTCTTGTTTTCTGACTTCCTTTATCACGGCTAGTGCCCCCAGTGTGATTAGTATTATGATTGTTATTGCTAGTATTACCCCTGCTTGTTATCATTATTGTTACTCCTACTATCACTACTACTGCTGCCAAGGTTAGAACGACCACCACTGTTGCAACTACGACTGCTACTACTTTTATGGCCACGACTACAACTACGATTACTACTACTAGCACTACTACTACTACTACTACTACTATTACTACTACTACTGATTATTCTACTTCTTTTATTATTTCTGCTGCTACCAATTCTACCACGAGTACTACTACCACTACTAGCACTACTACTAGTACTACTACTACTACTGCTACTACTATTACAAGTACGAGTACTACTACTACTACTACTGCTACTACTACTATTACTATTACTATTACTACCACCAGTACTACTACTACTACTACTACTACTACTACTACTAGCAATACTACTACTATTACTCCTATTACTACTACTACTACTACTACTACTACTACTAGAACCACTACTACTACGGCTACTTCTGCTACTACGATTACTACGACAAATATTGTTGCTACGACTACTGCTACTACCACTACTACCACGACTACTACAGCAAAGACTAATACGAATGCTAGCACTAGTAATTTTACTGCTGTTGCTAGTACGCTCACTACTACTACTACTACTACTACTACTACTACTACTACTACTACTACTACTACTACGACTACCACTACATACTACTATGACGACTACTACTGCTACTACTACTACTACTACTAGAACGATCCCGATCAACAAAAAAGACTTCCAATTACCACTACTACTACTACTACTACTACTACTACTACTACTACTGCTACTACTACTACTACTACTACTACCACTACTATCACCGCCACTACTTTTACCACGACGACCACTATAACTACCACTAGTACTGATAATACTACTACTACTACTACTACTACTACTACTACTACTCTTACTCCTACTACTACTACTACTACTACTATTACTACTACTACTACTACTACTACTACTACTACTACTCGTACTACTATTACTACTACTACTACTACTACTACTACGACTACAACCACCCACTACTACTACTACTGCTACTAATACTACTACTACTACTACTGCTACTACTACTACTACTACCACTACTACTACTACTACTAGGATTACTCCCGCGAGGACTACCACGACTTCTGGTATTACAATTTTTGACTTCGCTAGTAGCTTCACATTACGACTACTACTAATACTATTACTTGTTCGCCGAGTGTTATGCCTACCACGTGTGTTACAGCTACTATTGTTGGTAGTAGTAATAGTACGACTATTACGGATATTACTACTACTGCTACTACGACCACTACCACTACTACTACTATGATTACCACTACTACTACTACTACTACTACTGCTACTACTACTACTACTACTACTACTACTACTACCACTATTACTACGACTACGACTACGACTACGACTACTACGACTACTACGACTACTACGACTACTACGACTACGGCTACTACTATTATTATTATTACTACTGCTACAACTACTACTACTACTACTACTACTACTACGAATAGTACTACTACGACTACAACCACTAGCACTACGACGGCTCGAGTACGCTTCCGACTACTACTACGACTATTACTACTACCACTACTACCACAACCACTACTATCGTTACTACTACTGCTACTACGACTACTACTACTACTACTACTATTACTACGACTACTACTACTACTACTACGACTACTACTACTACTACTACTACTACTACTACTACTACTACTACTACTACTACTATCTACTACCACTACTACCACTACTACTACTACTATTGCGACTACCACGACTACCCCGACGCTTACGACTCTTACTGTTATTTTTTCTAGTGCTACTACTACCACGACTACGACTGTTTTACGACTGCTACGGTTATTACCACCAATTCTATTACTACGACTACGGCGACTACTAGTACTAGTGCTAGTACTAGTACTACGACTACTGCTACTATTACTACTACTACTACTACTACTACTACTACTACTACTACTGCAACTACTACTACTACTACTACTACTACTACTACGACGTCTACTACTGATTAAACGCACGAATACAACGAATAATTCTACGACGACTATTATATCACTACGATCACTACTGCTTACACGACCACGACTACGATCACCAATACTGCTAGTGCTACTGCTTCTGCTTTAGGTATCACTACTACTACGATGACTACTACAACCGCTAGTACTGCGATTAATACCACAGCTACTACGACTAGAACCAGTTCTACTACGGCTACGACTAGAACCACAACTACCACTGCTGCCACTGCGCTTACTACTACTACTACTACTACTACTACTACTACTACTACTAGTACTACTACTGCTACTACTACACACTGCTACTACTACTACTACTACTATTACTACTACTACTACTACTACTACTACTACTACTACTACTCCTACTACTCCTACTACTACAAATATTATTTCTATCACTGCTACTACCACTACTAATCTTACTAATACTACTACTACTAATACTACTACTACTACTACTACTACCACTACTACTACTACTACTACTACTACTACTACTACTACTACTGCTACTGCTACTGCTACTACTACTACTACTACTACTACTACTACTACGACTACTACTACTACTACTACTACTACTACTACTACTACTACTATTACTACTACTACTATGACTATTGCTGCAACTCGTACTATCACTACTAGCACTGCTGCTGCTATTACTATTGCGATCATTACTACTACGACTACGACTACTACGACCAGTACCACTACGATTACGACGACGAGGGGCGCGCCAGGCGACGTTAAAGCGCCTTCTTCGTCGCGCGGATTTTCGCAAAGTGCGGCTTGCGAAAGCCGTCGGGGAAGAGCGCCATGCTGTCGAACGTGAAGCCAGCTCTTCTTCGTCGCTGCTTTGCCCCCCCAGCCCCCGAGGAGGCCCGAAGCCTCGCGGACGACGCCATGGCCGCCTTGGCCGACGCACGGGCCGAGGGCTCGGGCGCGCGCGCGCGAGCGCGTCGCGCCGCAGCGTCGTCGTCGCGGCAGCATCCTCGCGGCGGCTTCGTCGCGTCTCGTCGCGACGGGGTCGTCGCGGCTCGTCGCGGCGTGCGGGCGCAACCGTCGAGGCGTTGGCGAACATGGTCATGAGGCTGAGAAGCAGCAGGGGAGGAGGACGGGGAGGGGGGCGAGGAATGGCAGGAGTGGGGGGTCTGGGTCATGACAGCAGCTTGCCGTCGCCAGGAGTTTCCAGGAGGGCTCCATGAAGCCAATGCGGTGGTCTGTGCGGGGAACTCATTGTCGTCTGGCAGCATTGGTGCCTCATGGGGTGGGGGCGGAGGTGGAGAGGGCGGGGCAGGGCTGGCAGGCGAGGACGGGGGAGGGGAGGGGCGGGGAGGAGAGAGGAGATGGAGGGGAGGAGGTGGGAGAGAGGAAGGACGAGGAGCAGAAGAAGCAAAAGAAGAGGCGGATGAGGAAGGAGGAACGGAGCGGCGGATGAGGAAGGCGGAATCGTTGATTCCTCATTGTCTTGTTTTTTGTTGCTTCTGCGTATCATCCCATCCCCATCCTCCTCATCCGTAAATTCATTATCGTATTCATCCTACTCGTCATCGTGGTCCTCCCCATCCTCCTTTCAAGAGCCATAGTTGGACTAGGGTTGAGTGCGCGGAAACCGAGGCGCTCATGACACAGAAGGCGGAGGCGCACGAGGCCGACAAGTGCGCCAACCGTTCCCACATATTCGAGGCGAAGCGGACCCTTCTGAAGCCTCCGCCTCCTTCTCCTTCCCCCCGTCATCTCTCCGGCTCGCGAGCTCAAGCCGTTGCAAGTTCTCAGCCTCTGTTCGAATAAAGACAGGATGCAAGTTACAGAGATGAGAGCGCCCGCAATGGTCCAGCCGCTGGCAGCGTGCAACCAACGTCAGAGAAAAGGAAGGGAGACGCGGCAAGAGCACGTTCTCCTCCCCGCTCCTGCCCGTCCTACTCATCCTCTTCTGGGCCTTCGGCAGCGCGCTTTGCCCGGTGACGGCTGGACGCGGCTCGGAAAAGGGTCAGGATGAACAACGGGAGAGGTCCGGGCGCGATGCCGAGCTCTGGACTCTGGGCTCCACCCACCCCTTCTTCCGAGTTCCTCTCTCCTCACCTCTCCTCCTGCTGCTGAAGTCTTTGGAGTGAGTCTCAACGAGACGCAGCCTGCCATCTCTCCTCGTCTCTCCTCTCGTCTCCCTCCTCCTTCTCCTCCTCCTCCTCCTCCTCCTTCCTCCTCCTCCTCCTCCTCCTCCTCCTCCTCCTCCTCCTCCCCACCCTCCTCCTCACCCGCCTCCCCGTCCTCTTTTGCACGCAGCTCCCATTTTTCGATTGCGCATAACACGATTGGGTATTTCTGGGAGCTCCAGGTCCGCTATGACAAGCATCCGCGGACAGAGAACACATCGGCGCACCGGTAGGGGATGGGAAGGAGGGGTAAGACGCCAGATAAGATGCGAGCGCACCCAGCTCACCCCGTCGTCTCTCCTCCCTCCCCCAGAGGCGAAGCAGACCTTCGTGAAGCTCACCTCGGGGCTGATGTCGATGGAGCGGAAGTGCAAGACTGCCGCCGAGGTCGTCGCGAGCTTGCTCTCCTTGCTAGGGGGGCGGGCTCTCGGGCAGGGGGTTGGGACGGCGCCTGAGCAGATGGGGGCGCCCTTCCCTCGCTCCTCCCTCCCTCCCTCTCTGCTCCTCCTCCTCCTCCTCCTCCTCCTCCTCCTCCTCGTCCTCCTCATCCTTTTCCTTTCTCTCGACCCCTTTCTCTTTCTGGACCTCCCTCCCCCCTTCCTGTCTAGGCGGTGAGCCTCCTCATCCTCATTCTCATCACCGCCTTCACTCGAGCCCTCCTCCCTCACTGCTGCATCACTCCCTTCCTCTTCCTCTCCTCCGCCTCCTCCCCATCATCATCATCATCATCATCATCTTCATCATCATCATCATCAGCAGCAGCAGCAGCAGCATCATCATCATCATCATCATCATCATCATCATCATCATCATCATCAACATCAACATCAACATCATCATCATCATCATCATCATCATCATCATCATCATCATCAGCATCGTCATCATCATCATCATCATGAATAACATCAGTATCATAATCATCCTCATCTTCTTCTTCTTCATCATCATAATCGTAAGCATAATCATCTTCATCATCCTTCCTCCCTCTTCCCTCCGTCATCCCTCCCTCCTCTCTCGTCCTTCCCCACCTCACCCTCCTCGCCCCTCCCCCTCCGTCATCCCTCCTCCACCACCTCTATCGCCCTCCCTCCATCTCGAGGGGAGGCGAGGACCTGCTTGCGACTGGGAAGCGCGGGGCGGTTTTGCACGTCGGAAGGCGGGGAGGAGGGCGAAGCGAGGGGGAGGCAAAACGCACCCCTTCCTCAACCCCCCACCCCCTCCTCAGGAGGAGGAGGAGGAGGAGGAGGAGGAGGAGGACCAGTGCAAACCCAAGACACATCAGCGATGTTACAGTAAACCCTCCCTCCAAACTCTCTCTTCATAGGTCCCTACAAGAATTTATTGTCACTGCTCGGAGTGCTAGGTTGGAAGACAACCGTTGAGACTCCTCGATCATGCCAAAACACCATTCCTTGGACTTCAACGCCGCGAATCACCTTCACTTTTCCGTGCTGTCGATCATACATCGTGCCACATCGCCGTTCTTAAGCCGCGCCGGAACAGTCTTGGGACGCCAACCGTAAGAATCCGCCAAGTGGCTACAAATTGTCAACACGACTGCTCGCGGCGCTAATGCGCGAGCCACATTTTGAAAACGACCCGCCCTCTACCTGCATAAACCTTGCAATTGTTATAGGACGACTGTGCGCGGCGCTACGGCGAGAGACACATCCTGAAAACGGCCCGCCCTCGATCCGTGAAGCCCTTGCAAACTCTTAGAACGCACGTGCGCGGCGCGAGAGCGAGAGCCACATGTTGACAAGGAGCCGCCCTCCATCCGTGGGACCCTGCAATATTTTCAGACGAATGTGCGCGGCGCCAGGGCGAGAGCTACCTGTTGAAAAGAACCCTCCGTCCGTGAAGCATTTGCGGATTTTGAATACGAATGTGCGCGGCGCTACGGCGCGAGCCACGTTTTGAAAACGTCTCGGGCTCATACACCGTGAGGAAGTCTCAGGCGAAACGCCCGGCCCGCCCTACCAGCACGTTTCGGGGTGCGACAGCGAGGATTTATTTCTATGAGGAAGGGGGATGGAGGAGGAGGACGAGGACGAGGACGAGGAGGAGGAGGAGGAGGAGGAGGAGGAGGTTCAGGGCGAAAAGGAGGAGGATCAGGACGAAGACGACGAGGACGAGGACGGAGACGAGGACGAGGAGGGAGCGTGACCAGACTGTGCCAGCGCGGGGGCGCGGCCAGGTTGTGCCGGCGCTCCGCACAGGCAGGGCCAAGCTTGTTTTTTCTCTTACTTCGCGCCTGGGCACGTCCAGCCCAGGATCTCAGTAACAAGGCTTCGCCGGCGCTCCGCGCCGGCCAGGCCGAGCAGCATGGGCAAAGGTACCCGAATTACTGTCGCCCACCTATAGAGGAGGAGGAGGAGGAGCAGGAGGAGCAGCAGGAGGAGTTGGGGACGGATTTTGTGATGCTCGTCGCTCTTCCGAGCCACGGCCGGGCTCGCCTGGAGGCCTTCGCCAGAGCGCCCTTCGGGAGAGGCCCGGGGCGGCGGCGAGCGGCGGCGGACGCTCCCGGCGGCGAGGCCTCAACCGCGCGGGCCTCCGAGGCGGCCGGGCGTTTCGCAGTGGAGGGGGTGACCTCCCTAAAAAAGCTCTCCCTCTCTTCGTCCTTATCCGCATCATCGTCATCATCATCATCATCATCATCATCATCATCATCATCAGCAGCAGCAGCATAATCATCATTACCATCATCAACAGCAGCAGCATCATTATCATCATCGGCAGCATCATCACCATCAATGTCATCGTCATCATCAGCATCATGTGTATCATCATCAGCATCATAATCATCCTCATCGTTATACACACCGCCATCATCATCATCATCAGCATCATCATCACCATCATCACCATCTGCATCATCATCATCATCATCATCAGAGTCATCATCATCAACATCTTAATCGTCATCATCATCGTCACTTCCACCATCATCATCATCATCATCATCATCATCATCACCATCATCATCATCATCATCATCATCATCGGCATCATCATTGACATTGCTATCGTCATCATCATCATCATCATCAGCAGCAGCAGCAGCATCATCATCGCCATCGTCGTCGCCATCGTAATCGTCATAGTCGTCGTCGTCATCGTCTGCGTCGTCGTTGTCATCATCAGCAGCAGCACCATCATCAGAGATCCTCACCCCGATCATCAGCGGTGGCCGCCGCGGGGGAATAATTATGTTCCCCTGTATTGTTGGGGGTCCCAGTCCGTCAATAGCCAGGGGAAGGGAGGTGCACCTTTCGTGCACCATACGGTCGGAAATTTTTGGTTGGCGTGTCGCTCCGCCGGCTCTGGCCCACCCCACCACGCTCTGGCTCGCACCCCATCCCCCCCCCAGGTCCCCAGCCGTCCACGTCCGCAATTTGTCTCAGCCTCCCGGCCCGCGCAGCGGAAACACACGCTATCTGCTCGCAGGGCACAGCGTGTCGCCGGGGTTGCCGCCGCGACACGCTAAGCAGAAGCTCCCGACCGTATGTTGGGGGGGAAGAGGGGTGCACCTTTCGTGCACCCCATGGGGCCCTGAGGGGGCCCCCCTGGGGACGAGAAGGGTGCGCGACGGGCCCATGCATCGGCCCTCCCCCCATTCTAAGCAGCTTCCACGAGACAGCCTCCCTGCCCTCTGAGCCCCCTGTGCCGAATCCTTGCTCGGGGAGCAGCCCCTCCTTTATCTTTGGCGAGGCGAGTGCCGATCTGCAACCTGACCAGGCAGCGGTTGAATCCGATGGGCAATCCAACAAAAGATCCTGGCCCCAGCCTCCCCCCAGACCTCCAACGTGTTGGACCATCCACGTCGGAGGCTTCAAAACACTCGGGGCCCTCGCCTGGCCCCGGGACCGTCGAACAACGGTTCAGGGTGAAAAGCCCGCCCCAGCGAGAGGATCGAGACTCCCATGGACCGCGTATTGCCAAACAAATCCAACAACATCCTGTCCTCCTCCTCGTCGTCCTCCTCATCCTCGTCCTCCTCTCCCCCTCCTCCTCCTCCTCCTCCTCCTCCTCCTCCTCCTCCTCCTCCTCCTCCTCCTCCTCTCCCCCCTCCTCCTCCTCCTTCTCTCCCCCCTCCCTCTCCTCCTCCTCCTCCTCCTCCTCTCTCCCCCCTCCCCCTCCTCCTCCTCCTCCTCCTCCTCCTCCTCCTCCTCCTCCTTCTCCTCCTGCCCCCCTGCCGCTTCCGATCGCGAGGTGGTCGCCAGGAAGCACGCGCAGGCCGCGAAGAGCGCGGCCGAGCAGGTGCTGCAGGCCACGCGCACCGCGCCCCGAAGCCCAGCCGCCTCGGAGAGCAGCCTCCCTCGCCGCCTCCAGGCCTGGCCCCCTCTCTCTCTCTCTCCCTCGCAGCCTCCAGGCCTGGCCCCCTCTCTCTCTCTCTCTCTCTCCAGAGAGCAGCGCGCTCCGCCCCCTCCGCGCTGCGCTCCCAGGAGAGCGCTCCGCCCCCTCTCCGCTCGTGAGGCCCCAGGGGTCCAACGTGTTGACGAACAGCCAGGCAGCTTTTTTCCGCAGCTTCCGGCCTCCAGGGCCCCTCGCCGGGCCCCAGGAGCGTCGCCTGCGTCAGCTTCCGGGCTCCAGGGCCCCTCGCAGGGCCCCCTCGCCGGGCCCCAGGGCCCCTCGCCGGGCCCCTCCAGGGCCCCAGGGCCCCGGGGATTGGGTCGAGAATTGCAAGGGGGCCCTGTGTTGAACAAATCACGACGTTGGATCTCTAGGAGGGCGTGCCGCCCGCTCCGCGCTGCGCTCCGAGGGGAGCGCCCGCGCCCCGAAACCCGGTCGCCTAAGAGAGCAGCCTCCTGGCCGCCTCCGGGCCTGGCTCTCTCTCTCTCTCTCTCTCTCTCTCTCTCTCTCTCTCCCTCTCTCCAGAGAGAGAGAGAGACAGAGAGAAGGCAGCGCGCCCTTCGGCCCCTCCTCGCTGCGCTCCGGGGAGGGGGGGGTCGAGTACACGTAGGAGGGACCCGTCGCCGGAACTCTCCTCGTGGGGCTGGCGCCTGGGAAGGGGATGACGCGTTGCGCAGTCTTGTGAGGCTCGGTGAGGCAGGACAGGGCCGTGCCAGGCTGCGCAGACAAAGGCATGCGAAGACGGTGTATCGGCTTCACGTAAGAGGGAACCTTCGCCAGAGTGACATTTGGTGCGGGCCCACTGGGGTCCCCCGATCGCCGAGCGCGATGCGATGGTAGCGTCCTGCGCGCTCGTGTCTGACCCCCCCGCGGCCCCCAGAAAACCGCGCATCAAAGGTCACTCTTACCCAGGCTCACTCCTGCGTGTAGCCGAAGAGAGACCCTGAGATATGGGCGCTTCATTTTTTCACTCCAGGCGCTTTCCCTGGAAGGACGCCATGGGACCGGAAAAGATGGGCACAACGACCAGCAATATTCCCTGCTCATCTTGAACAGGACTCGCTGTCGGTGTCGCCGCGGACGTGGACCATTTGAGGCAGAAGGCCGCCTGCCCAACAGCGTCAGCTGTCGGTTTTGGACAACGTTTGTAGTTGGGCATCGTACCCCTTTTCGTCCATGCCCACTTCGGGCGTCCAAAGTTTCGCCCGCCCCGGAACACTCGCAGATACTAGGGCTACGGTGATTTGTAGCGATGAGGAGAGAGAGAGAGAGAGACAAACAAAAATGATCGACTGTGTAAGATAACATTGTCCCAGCGTTTGGGCCCCCCTTTTATAGCTCGGAGGACGCGCAGTGGGGGGCGGTAAAAAAGGGGGGACAGCGAGGGCTGCCGAAAAGGCGCCCCTTCTAGGGCCCCGAAAGGCGCCCGTTAGGGCCAAAGAGTGGCGGTGAAGAAGGGGAAGGCGCCCGCGAAACGAAAGGCCACAGCAGCCTCCAGCAGCACCGCGGTGGAAGAGGATACAGAGACCGAGGGCGGCCCATCTGCGACTCGGAGGCCGCACGTAGTGAACGAGAAGGCTGGTCCGGCCAAGCCCGTAAATGAGTCGAAAGCGCATCTGCGTGCCTCCCTCGTATGGCACTTGGAAGTATTGCATATCGTTGCAAAACATGCCGGGCTACAGCGGGGAAGCGAGGCTGAGAAGGCACTGCCACGGCACATACACATGCATTACGTAGTGTTGCGGGTGTGACGACGGGAAGGGGAAGCCTGAAGCAGACTGGAATCGAGTGGGCCACAGTGCTCGTGCAAGCTAGGAGCACCTAGAACGATGCATAGCTGCAGCGGGTGTTGCGGAGCCCTGGTGAAAGAGTAAAACAGATCGGGAAGACCCGGCCGAAAAGCGTGAAAGCGAAAGCAGAAGCAGAAGGAAGGACAGCGTCTCGAATGCTCGGGCTGATTTAGGCTTGCCAGGCAGCGCGAGCTTTTCGAAAGGGACACCTTTGCAAAAGAAGGCGAAGGAGTTCAATGACGCAGCGAAGGGGAGCGTTCGTGCGTGAGGCAGTCGAGGTCGTTGCCACATGTGAGCATAGGGTTGTCGCGAAACCGCCCTGACGGAAAGGAGCGACACCCGCGCTCGCAAGCATTTGCCCGGGATTGCGCTACGGTGTAGGTAGCGCCTCGCTCTGTGCAAAGTACAAAAGGATCTGCTGCGCACCAAGCCTAGGGGGCGTTTTCCGGCATCTACAGGGTGTCTTTTTTATCGGGAGCCTTGAGACGGGGGTCAGTGCAAATGGGGGTCAGCCAGAGCGTCAGGTCTTGCAGGATCCTGCAGGGCCAGCGGCGCACTGACCTGAACGCAGGATCCTGCAGGATCTTGCAGGATCCTTCGCACTGACCTGGGCTTGGGCGCAGGATCTTGCAGGGTTTTGCAGGATTCGGCAAGGCCTGAGTGACCCGGGTCTGGATTGACCTCGGTCAGAAGATCCCCGATTTTATAGAGTCTACAACCCCCGTTTGGAATCCAGCCCATCTACCGAGGGCTTCGATGTAAAAGGTCCAACTCATCCAGCGCAGGATGCCGCCGCCCCTCCAGCGCATCTACAGAGGGCCCTTCTGCAAAAACTGCAAATTCCGACTGCCGGTGTTTAGCCCCCCCCACACCACCCCCTAGAACCCCCTCGCCAGCAAAGCTAAAGCTCAGGCTGAAGCGTAGATTCAGCTTAGAACACCTTGCAATCACACGCCGCATCGGCGGATTTGTCTTGCAAAATCCGCCTGTAGGAGGACACGCCCGACCAGACGTTCTGTTAGGCGTGTTTTTTTGTCTCTCTCTCTCTCTCTCTCTCTCTCTTTCTCTTTCTCTCAGGCCACGGTCCACGTCATGACTTTGCCTGGTGCAGGTCGTCTCTTGGGGTGTTCCTGGTCTGCCTGGCGATTCTCTGAGCCGCATGGTGGATGAGGTTGAGGGGGTCGTTTGAGGTGGTCTGTGATAAATGATGCCCTTCTTGGAGGGGCGCGACCCGGCCGCAAAGATCTGAGGCTCCCGTTCTCGCGCATATTGAGATCTGGACTTCCTTGATCAATAGCTCCTCCCCACAGAAACTGTTTTCCGAGGCGGGCATTTACACATGACCACAGCCTCGAGGGTCAGTTTTCGGAGCCTCGGCAGGCGGTGGATATGGACATATGAAAGAGCGTGTTCTACCGCTGCTGGCGGAAAACCGGGGGGGGTCACTACCGGTTCGAACCCCTCCCCCCCCCCCCCCACAGTTCATCATGAAAAGGGAGGGGGGGTCACTACGGGTTCGAACCCCCCCCCCCTCGAAAGCCGGGGGGGGGTCACTACGGGTTCGAACCTCCCCCCCATCTTCGAAAACCGAATGGGGGTGCGGACAGTGGTGGGGGCGGTGTTGGTGGGGACAGTGGTGAGGACAGCGGGACAGTGGTGGGGACAGTGGGACAGTGGGACAGTGGTGGGAACGGTAGTGGTGGGGACAGTGGTGGGGACAATGGTGGCAACAGGGGGGACAGTGGACAGTGGTGGGGACGGTGGTGGTGGGGACAGTGGTGTGGGGACAGTGGGAATGAGGTGGAAACAGTGGGACAGTGGAGGGTACAATGGTGGTGAAGGCGGTGGCGAGGACGGCGGTGGGACAATGGGACAGAGGTACAGTGGGGACAGTGGCGGGGACAGTGGGGACAGTGGTGGGAAAAGTGGACAGCTCAGTGGGACAGCGGAGGAGTCAGTGGGACAGTGGGGACAGTGGGGATAGTCGGGCAGTGGTTGGGGCCGTGGAGACAGTGGGGAGAGTGGAACCGTGGTGGGAACAGTGGTGGGGACAGTGGGGACAGTGCGACAGTGGTGGGGGCACTGGTGGGGACAGTAGGGACGGTGGTGGAACCAGCGGGGACAGCGGTGGTGAGGACAGTGGCGCTGGGAACAACAGTGGGGGATGTGATGCGGACGGTGGTAAGGGCCGGGAGTCGCTGGCGGTTGCGTGGGGGGGGGTCGAACCGGAACGGTAGTGTGACCCTCTCCGGTTTTCGACGGGGGGGGGGGTTCGAACCGGTAGTGACTCCCCCGGGTTTTCCAGATCCGGAGGGGGGGGGGGGGGAGGGGTTCGAACCGGTAGTGACCCCCCCCCCGGCTTTCGAGGGGGAGGGGGCGGGGGGAGGGGTTAAAGGGGGGGGAGCGGGGGGGGGGGGGGGGGGAGTTTTGCGGGGAGGGGGGGGGGGGGGGGGGGGATTTCGGAGAGGGGGGGGGGGGGGCGATCCCGGGCTCCGGAGGAAAAGGTGGGCAATTTTCCACAGGAAAGCGGCGGTGGATCACGCTCTCTCGGACACATTCGAGCCCCCAGGGGCCGAAATATATTCATATCCACCGCCCGCTGGACCACCAGGACGTTGGTTCCCAGGCGCTGAATATGGATAAATCCCCGCCTCGCATGTCCAACCAGACTATCTCGCGATTCCCACCCGCCCTTCCGCCGCCAGCCTCCGTTCCAGCGGTGCTCGGGCCTCCGGGGGCGACCCGCCGCCTCGCCGCCGCTCCGCCGCCGCCGCTCCGCGGCGCTGCGCCGGCGACGGCGGCGACGACGGCGGAGGCGGCGGTCGCGTCGGCCGAACAGAAGGCAGGAGGAGGAGGAGGAGGAGGAGGAGGAGGAGGAAGAGGAGGAGGAGGAAGAGGAGGAAAAGGAAAAGGAGGAGGAGGAGGAGGAGAAGGAGGAGGAGGAGAGAAGGAGGAAGGAGGGAGGGAGGGAGGGGGGGGGGAAGGTGGAGTGGGTGGGGGGGAGTGGAGGAGGCCCTTGGCCGCTGGCCGCGCGCAACGAACGAGGATGAGGGTCAGTTGTTCCTGATGTTGCTTTCCTCCTCCCTCCTCCTCCTCCTCCTCCTCCTCCTTTCCTCCTCCTCCTCCTCCTCCTTTCATCGAGCCGGGCCTCCGAGACCAGAGGGCAAAGGCGTGGCGGCAGAGGCTCAAGGACGGCTCACAAGGAGGAGCAGGTTTTGTCCATCGCATGTCGAAGTGGCGCCAGGGGATCGACCCCACGCTCGGGGCCAGAGGGCACACCAATCTGGACATGACCTGCCCGCAGGCCGCGGTGGACCTGGAGGCGCTGAAGTGGATCGACCTCTGGACCTCCCACGGAGCCCAGTGCCGAGGCGAGTTCCCTCGGCCCTGGGAGGCGGCCACTTTCGAGCATAGCATGGTCGAGCCTACAGCGGACGACATCAGGGCCATATGCAGAGCCTTCCCAGAGCACACGGGGGTTGGAGTGGACAACTGGCACCCCAGGTGGTTTGCGAGCTTGGGGGACGAAAGGGCTCGTGTTCCTGGCCGCCTTCGTCGCCTACGTGTCGCGCACGGCCAGGTGGCCCCCCCAGCTGCGCTACGTGATGTATTTTCTACTGGCCAAGCAGGGTGGGGGGACTAGGCCCATCGGCCTCCTCACCACTGCAGCGCGGCTAGTGGAGCGCGCGCACTCGCACCAGCTCCACGACTGGGAGCGGGAGATTCGACGGGACTACGACTTCGCGGCGCCAGGCGGGGGATCAGAGGAAGCGATATGGCAGCATATGTTGTTCGACGAAGGAGCCCAACCTGGGGAGGTGACGGGCACGGCGGTCTTAGACCTCGAGAAGGCGTTTGAGCATGTCACGATGTACTTGCTGTGGGCCGAGGCGCCCAAGCATCAGTTTCGTTTGCAGCTTTTGAAGCTCCTGATCTCAATATACACAGCCACGCGCTTTGTTTCGTTCCGCGGAGTGGTGTCGGTGCACTCGGTCACCACCTTCTCTGCAGTCGTTGCTGGCAGCAGCGGGGGCACGAGATGCCTCAAGCTAGCTATTTTGTCAGTTGTAGACGGGTTGGCGCAAGAGCACCCTGCCATGCAGCTGAAGCTATTTGTCGATGACTTAAGCATTCAGGCGCGAGGTGCGGAGGCGGATGTCTCGGCCTCGTTGTATGCGGCCACGACCCAGTATATTGATGAAATGGAGGCCCGTGGGATCCCCGTCTCCAGGGCCCGACCAGACAAGCCGAAGGGCAAGGGGTTCATCATGACAGCGCAGCGCTCCCTGCGGGCCCGCATCAAAGGCTGGGCCCACAGCCTGGGACTGGAGGTCCAGGCCAACAGCACGCAGCTTGGAGTTGATTCGGCGGGAGGAGGAGTTGTGTCGCTGCGCGCCAGGGCCGATGCCAGGATGGGGAGCGCTCGGCGACGCAGAAGTAAGTTGTCGAGTCTCGGCAAGCAGGGTGCGCGCACTTTTCAAGTTGCGCGTATGGGATGTCTCCCCTCTGTGCTGTATGGGGCGGTCTGCCTCGGAATGGACCCGACTCGGCTCACCCGAGCGAGGGCTCTCATGGCTTCAGCGCTGGGCGGGAACGCAATCGGTAAGGACCGACTGCCACGCCTGTGGACGCTTCGCTGCGACCCCCTGGTCGACGCTTGCACGAAGCCGCTGCTCAAATGGGCGGAGGCTATCTTTGCTGGCAGCCATGAGGAGATCATGGCCGCGGGGTGGCGTAGAGCTGTTGCGGCGGCTGCTGCCGCCAAGCCTGGGAGCAACCCCTGGAGACAGATAGAAGGACCTGTCTCAGCCGTCTGGGCCACACTCCATCTCCTCTCGTGGACGCGGCCTGCCCCTCACGTTTTCTCCGACCATCTCGGGCAGCACTGGGAGCTGCGTAGGGCGGCACCGCAGTGTCTCAAGAAGCTGATCTGGACCCGTTTGGAATTTGCGGTTATGTCCTCCTGGGCGGCCTCCAGGGACCTCGGTATCACCCGTCCTTTCCTCGAGCCTATTCGGGCTCTCCTTCGGCGAAAGGCTAACCGATCGCCGCAGAGGCGATCGGCTATCCTGGCCTACATAGGCCGAGATTTCTGGACCCAGGAAAAGGTCTGGCGCGCGGGCTTCGGGGACGACAGGTCCTGCCAAGCCTGCGGCGCAGAAGTCGGATGTCAGCACCATCGTTTCTGCTGCTGCCCAGACCGAGGAGCGGCGAGAGCCACCGTCGCAGAGGCTGAGGGCCTCCAAGGGATCGTGCATCGTGCTGAATCCTCCTCCTCGGATTCCCTCCTCTTCTCCCGTGGGCTTCACGAGCACCCCCTGGATGACCCGCAGTCTGATTGGATTGCTGCCCTGGAGGATGAAAACCCCGATTTTGCGAATCCCCCGCTGGTCTCAGGGAGCGCCTACTCTGACGGATCGGCCAGAGGCCCACCAGGGCTCAAGAGCTTCGGTTGGGGCTTCGTTTTCCTGGACCAGGACGGGGGGGCTGTCAAGGCCATGCGGGGTACCCTCCCAGGGCTGCGTATCCTCGCCTCCGTCCTCCGTGCTGAATTGTATGGATTGCTCAAGTTGCTGTATAGCGCCCACCCTCCGCTGAGGGTAGGGATCGACAACAGTTCCGTCATTCGAGGCCTCCGTAGAGGACCCCGTTGGTGCTGCAGCCCTCGGAGGCCTCACGCCGACCTCTGGGGCAGGATTTGGGCCCAGCTCCAGGATAGTTTCAGCCGGGAAGGCGACTTCCAGGCCGTCAAGGTAAAGGCCCATGCGCGCGGGCCGAAGGATGACTCGCACGAAAGTTTTCTCGATTTTCAAGGGAACCAATTGGCAGATAATGAGGCCCGCCTAGGGGGCGACATGCAGGAGGTCCCCCCGTGGGAGGCCCAGACCTGGACCACCCGCTCGGCGGAGGTCCAGGCAGTGTTGACTCTGGTGGCGGGGGTGACGGGGTTGACTGTGGACTTCGGGGATTCCACGGGGAGGCCTGCCGCGGGCTCCAGCGGGGCCCGCCGAAGGCGGCAAGGACCGCCCGAGGGGGCCCGAGTTCACGTTCTCCTCTGGAGGAGGGGGGCGTGGCGTTGCTCGACGTGTGGCCGCAAAGCTTTCTCCAGCAAGACCAAGCGCGCGTTGGCGCGCAGACCCTGCCTGGGCAAGATGAGGGTGGATCGTCGTTGGGGAGTCGGGCTGGGGCGGGGGGATGGGGAAGGAGACATTTCTCCCGCCCTCCGTGGAGCGGCCCTAGGGCACGAGCTGCACCGAGTGGGCCAGTATACATTCTGCGATCGGTGCGGTGTCTTTTCGAGCGAGAGGGGGTGCAAGCTCCTGGGCGCCTGCGTCGGGGCCCCAGCGAACTCCACCGCAGGGTGCCGCCTCTCGCTCCTGCGCCGAGGCAGGAATCCTTATGCAGTAAAGGTCTCCCTCGAAGCGGTACCGCGCTCCCTGGTGCAGGAGGAGCGCGACGCTTTCTGGGAGTGCCTCATGGACTGAGGCAGGACAGGGCGGGAGGCACCCCGTGGCGGAGTGCCCGCCCATCCTCTTTCTCTCGTGGCGAGCTGGGGCGGGGACCGCCAGGCATCGTTCTTGCAGCAAAAAAAACCTCCTCCTCCTTTTCCTCCTCCTCCTCCTCCTCCTCCTCCTCCTCCTCCTCTCCCTCCCCCTCCCCCTTCCTCCTCCTCCTCCTCCTCCTCCTCCCTCCTCCTCCTCCTGCTCCTCCCCCTCCTCCTCCTCCTTCTTCTCCTCCTCCTCCTCCATCATGCGTCACTGGGCCCCCGTGTTCGCCGAGAAGCACGTGGACGGGAAGCTTTTCACCGATTTTCTCGACTCTGTCTTCCTTCGGCGCCAGCGAGCAGAACTATCACTCCCCGACGCACAAGCTCTTAAGAAAGCAGTGCGCCTCGCTGGGGATTCTGCCCCTGGCCCCGACGGTCTTCCATACCGAGCGTGGCTCCGCACTCCTGACAGCTTCGGCACCCTTGCCGACGCATGCTACGACATCGCCGCCAACCACAACATCCCGCACGACCTGAACTTCTCTCTCATGGCCATGTTGCCTAAAGGCGACGAGCCATATGGTAATGCGGAGTGCACGCGCTCCCTTGATTGCCTTCGTCCGCCCTCAATGAAGAACTCGGGCGTGAAGCTGCCGGCGTCCGCCGCCAACCGCCAGCTCCACGTCCTTGCAGCCCAGACGTCCCCCGAGCAGCAGGGCTTCGTCAACGGCCGCCAGTTTTTGAACAACGTCGTCATCGTGGACGCCGCCGCGCGTCGACACAGCCTTTCCCTTTCTGCATCCTCAGACATGCCCGTCTTTGCCAGCATGGACATCGCAGCCGCGTTCCCAAGCCTCAGCCACCAGTGGATGTGGAACGTTCTCGGGCGCTGGGGTATCCACGGCCACCTGATGCGTCTGATCCAGGCATGCTACGTCTGGCCCGTGTCGTTCCTCGACTTGGGAGGAGAACGACGCCCACTCCTGATCGCTGCGTCGGGCGTTGCCTAGGGGCGCGCCTTGAGCGGCACGATCTGGGCGCTCTTCTTCGACCCCATCATCATCGCCATCAGCCGCGAGCTCAGCGCCAACCACCGCGGGCCCATCAGCGCCTGCGCCGGCGACCTCGGCATCATCTTCGCCAGGCTGGCCGACATCAGCGTGCCCGCCCCCCACATGATCGCAGCCGAGACCCTTGCGGGCCTCCAGCTCCAGGCCAAGAAGTGCATCGCCGCCCCGACGTGGGCCCCCCCATCGCAAGACCTCGTAGCCGAGATGCGACGCGCTTTCGCGGCCGCCCACGCCCCATGGTTCAAATTCAAGATCGAGTCCACAGCCCGCTACCTTGGCTTCTTCGTGGGCCCAGGCGCCACGCTCGCTGACCAATGGCGTGGCCCCGCGGTGAAATGGTGGGACCGCGCGGAGAAGCTCGCCGCCTCGCACGCTCCCATCTAGCATAGCATCAAGCTGTACAACGTCGCCGCCGTCACGCGCCTAGGCTACGTCGGCCAGCTCTTCGATCCACCCGAGGGCATCCTGCAGAAGGAGCTGCAGGCCATCAGCAAGCTGCTGCGCGTCGCCCCCTCCAGCTTCGGCAAGTCCGACGCCCTCGCGATGTCGCTCTGGACGAACGCGGAGGCCCCCGCCGGCATCGAGAACTACTTGGCCGCCACTCTCTGGATAACGGCGTCTACCACTGCGACAGAGTGGAGACGCGCACATCGCGAGCTTTGCGACGCCGCATACGACCAGCTTCCCGTAACCACTGCACTGCAAGGCGCGCGGTGCAACGACTGCTGGGAGATCAAGAACGCCATCGCCCAGCGCTTCGAGGGCGCCATCAACTCCACCTTCGCTGGCTGCAAAGGATCTTATCTCAAGCGCTTGACGCGCGCTGCTGGGCCCAGACCCCGCGCGCGAACCGCCATGATCGCCAGCCACAAGCGCGCCGCCAGAGCAGGACAGCAAGCCACCCTTCAACGCCATGCCCCTCGCCTATCTCAACAACCTGAGCGCCGTCAACATCGCAACACTGCAAAGATCGCGCCGCAGAGAGCCTACATGAAGTCGCTGAACGAGCAGCTCTACGTCGACACCATCTTGACACCATCAAGCGCCGCTTGATCGCATGGCATCCCACGCTGGACCCTGCCCACCAGCTTACACGAGAACCGCCATCTGGACCGCGACGCGAAGCTGAACGAGCACGAGAGCGCCTTTGACTGAACAGGGCGCGCCCATGGGCCGCGCACTGGCTGCCTGACCGCCCGAGGAACGACCGATTCATCAACGACCAAGACGACTGGAGGCATTGGTGCGTCACCTACTTCTACGAGCTGCTCGGCGCCGACCTGTTCCCGCCGCTGCACACTACCGACGCCCGACGACGCCGCATCGCTATCGACATGCGCAACCAAGCGTGGGACACCAGCGGCCCTGGACGCATTCTCCTGGAGCACCGCCTGTCCCGCACAGTGAGCCAGGGCGGGTCGCCGCGCAGCCGATCGCCGCGCAGTCGTACTTCGCTGCTCAGCCACGAGGCTGCCCAACACCGTGCCCGACGCCGCTGGATTGACCACGTCCTGCCTTTGCTGGAGCCCGACGCCGACCCGGACGACATTCACCGCGACGACGACGACATGGGCGCCGAAGACCCACCCTCCGACGCCGACGCACATCGTAACCACCTTCAAGTCCAACAAGTACCTGATGATCTCCCCGCTCGGTGGATGCGCCTCCGCACCCACCTCGCGACCTTGCTGCCCTCCAGGCTGTGGATTGCCTTGAAGGTCCTCACGGGCGCGTGGATGACTTCGCACAGGATGCACGTGATCCCGACTAAGCGCCCATGCCACTTCGGGTGCCTGCACGCCGACGACAGCATCCAGCACTACTTAGTATGTGAAAGGATGTGGCACCAGCTGAGCTTACCGCGCTGCCAGCTGAGCAGCAACATCATGATGGGGCTCGGCCTCCCCGAGCTGACCGAGCCGTTCCACGGCGAGAACGGCATCCCGAACAGCATCGCCAGGCTCTCCGTGGCCACCAGGGCATACCACCTCATGAAGGACTACGACATCCCAATGACCTACAGCAAGCAGACGACCGCCGTTGCAGCCGCTCGCCGTGCCCAGAAGCTGCCCGCAGATCTGTCGGGCGGGGCTGGCGTGCCGTAGCGCGGCTCACAGACAGACGCGCCCTCTCAGGCGACGTTCGCTCCTCCTCCTCCTCCTCCTCCTCCTCCTCCTCCGCCTCTCGTCCGGCAGGGTTGGCCGGGTTATGGGGGGGGTGCGAGGAGGGCTGGTTGGGCTTATCATTGCAGGGAGAGTTTGCACCGTCGCAAAGTTTATGCGTCTTGATGTTGTTCGTGTTCAGCCTGTGTAGCTCTCGTAACGGCGTCGTCCTGCTCTTCCGCTTCTTTCCCGGGCGGCTTCTTAGGATAGATCGCGCCGGCTGCGTTCGGATTCGAACGAGGCTACAAATGTGATGTGGGGTGGGGAAGAGTGGGGGGCTTCGGGGCGTCCGGGAAAGTTGGGTGTAAGGGGCCGCAGAAGGTCCCACCAGAAATCTCGCTTTTGATTCCAGTATTGCTTTGGAAAGCGAAAGACGTAGAGACTTGGATCAACACGCCTAATTCCACGCACGGTGCGCTCGATGCATTGTGGCGTGGGCCTCTGCTTCGCCGATCGCTGAACATCCGCCAGCTCCCCAGAGGTCACCAGCAGTCCCCCGAGACCTACGGAGCCTCTCAAGGCCCCAGCAGTGCACAAAGCACGCAAGAGCCTCGATTTTCGAACTTAGATCAAGGTGGAGGAGGAGGTAAGAGGATCGCCGAAATGCCGCAGTCATTGTCATGATGTTGGGCTTGCGCGGTGACCTGCCTCTGGATGCGTCTCTGCTGCCAGAGCGGCGTGCCACGTGCCTGTGACAAAAAATGCCGCAGTCATTGTCGACGACAGCAGAAGCAGCAGCTGAACTACCATGTCTTTACATACGGCATTCGATCCCACCACTCCAGCACCACAATCTCTCTTTCTCTCTCTCTCTCTCTCGCTCTCTCTCTCGTTTTCTCTCTCTTTCTCTCTCTCTCTCTCTCTCTCTCTCTCTTTCTGTTACGGCGAGGCACGGCACGCCCTAGTCACCCTCAGCACACGGCGTTGGCCACACCCAATAGATGAACATATGCCGCACTGGGCCCACGACGCAGGACTCCAAACCCGCCGCGGCTTTCTTACCCACAGGGGAGCTTATCCGACGTGCTTCTGATAGCACGACACGGCGACTCCCACAACGACACGAGGGCCGCTATGCTATGCAGTGGGTCCGCGGTTTCACAGTGTTTCCAAAACCGCCGCGGCTTTCTCACCCACTGGCCACATGCAACCATTCGACAATGCCACGCTACGCGAGTGGTCCATGGTCATCATGGTTCCCAAACCCGCCACGGCTGTCCCACTCATACATGCTACCTTATCCGACGTACAGCGAGGTTGGTTCCCATTGCGATGGAGGCAACCATAATGCGGCCAAATTGGTGGGACCACCTATCCCCAAGAGGCCACTTGATAGCGCTCTCTCATGCACTCCCTTGGTGGTAGCCGCTACTTGCCAGGACAGTACTGGGGTCTCGGAGGCGACAACACGAAGAGCCATCTATCCACCAGGACCTGAGGGGGCCTTCAACGAACCGTCGCTCCCTCCGGGATCTACCTTCCTGCAACGCGCAACATTCATTGCCACATGCCCACTTTTGTGGCGCGGCACAGTCGCCACCTCTCGTGTCATCCGCGCCCATCAGTCCGCTCGCCTTCAGCATCGACGCCGCGCTCTCCGCTCAGCCTCTCGTTCAACTGCTCACACGTTGTGCCGCTTCTCCCGTCAGCCATTTTGCGTGTGTATATATATATATGTATATATACAGTAGCTGCGCACGTGGTAGTTGTAACAGTTGCGCACATTGCCTCGGTACCTTTGTTATGTTTCTTGGGGGCGGCCCGCCCTCAGCAGCAAGGTCAGGATGTGTTCTGCAACAAATCCGGTACACAGCAAGTGCACTGTAGCGTCACTTGTGCCAACGCCGCAGTGCCACACAGCTACTTGGGTCCTCAGCAAGCTCAGTTCCAGCTCGCTCGTAGTGGATGGGGCAGGTCGGTTATGTGGCGGGGGGCAACCAACATAACATCCAGAAGGCCACCGCCAGGAAGGCGTAAACCTCCCCCGTGGCCAGTGGAACTCCCACTTCGGGTACCATGCGTTTGCTTTGGTAGGCGAATGTCGCCGTCGAGGGACTCTGAGCCGACTGAGGAGTGCCCATATGGGCAGGGGAATCGGCCGTTGCGCATTCTTAGTTGGGCGACTGTGGCCATGCCAATTTTGCAACCACCTTCGCTCCAGCCGTTCCACGCGCCATACGGTTTTGAACCTCTCCCACTTCTTCCCATTGCTCGAGTAGCTCCGTCGTCGGCGTTCTGTCACTTCCCCTGCTCCCTCTCTCCTTACCTGTCTGTCTTCTTTACGTCCCAGCAAGAGCGTAGACTTCTCGATTTTTATCACCACCACATTCTGGGGCAATTGCCACTGGGGGGGGACAGCATTAGGCATGACCCGCAGTCTATCCGTTCACAGTTCGGAGGTAGGAGGAAGTAGGGGGAGAAGGAGGAGGATGAAGAGGGAGGAGGATGAGAAGGAGGAGGAGGAAGAGGAGGAGGAGGGGGAGGAGGAGGAGCAGGAGGAGTAGGAGTAGGAGGAGTAGGAGGAGGAGGAGTAGGAGGAGGAGGAGGAGGAGGTGGCGGTCATCTGCCGGCTTCCAGCTCTTCTCCCGCGGGCCGCAGAGGAGCTCCGGGCCGCGCTGCGGCGCAGCGGCTGCACCGTCGACGGCCTCTTCGAGGACCACGCGGCGGCCGGCGCGCTGGAGTTGAGCGACGCGCAGCTGGGTCACCGCCTCTCTCCGGCCTCTGCGCCGCCGCCTGCTCTTCCTCGTCCTCCTCCTCCTTTCTGCGCCTCGCCCTCCTCGTCGTCGCCCTGATCGTCCTGGTCCTCCGTTTTCTCGTCCTTGCTTGGCTGGCCTCCTCCGTTTACTCCCGCTCCGCCTCGTTTCCTGCCCGCCCTACCCACACTAGTCAGTTTCGGCCCCCCCTCGCTCTCTCTCATCGTCCCCTCTTGCTCCTCGTCATCCTACATCATACTCATCCTCATGTTTGTTATTATCCCCCTCCTCCTACTCATCCGTCTCGTCCTCCCCCTCCTACTCCTTGTCATCCCCCTCGTCCTGCTTCTCCTCCTCCGCCTCATCCTCCTTCTCGTCTTCCTCCTTTTTATTACTCTCTCGTCCTTCTTCTCCTCGTCCTTCGTACCACCCTCCCCCTCATACTCCGCGTCACCCCTTTCGTCCTGGTTCTGCTCCTTCTCCTCCCACTCCTCCCCATCCTGTTCCTCCTCCTCCTCCTCCTCCTCGTCCTCCTCGTCCTCCTCCTCCTCCTCCTCCTCCTCTTCCTTCTCCTCGTTCTCCCCTCAGGGCGGCCACTGTGGGGCCGCGCTCATCGTCAGCCTGCCTGGCCTCCTTGGCAGGCGCCGCCTTGCCCGCGGTGCCCGTTCGCCGGCCCCCATCCCTCCTGCCCTGCGCCCCGGCCGGCGCCCCCGCTGCTGGCGGCCCCGGACTCCTTGCGCCGACGGCGCGAGCAGCGCCCCTCGCAGCGCCGCGTCGCCACGTCGAGCGCCCTGCACCACTCGGCTGCGCTCGTCGTCGCCATCGGCGGCTACACATTGCTCTTTTTTCTAATTCTTCGAGAGTTCTCCGGTTGTTTGGGGGCCAAGGTCATTTCATGTCTACTTCTTTTATCCTGGGCCTCTTCCTGGCCACCAGGGGGCCAGGAACAATCAGAAACGAGCACAATTAGAAATGAGCACGATTAGAAATGAACGACGTGTACACTCGGCGGCGAGCGAGCTGGTCCGGTCCCTGCCGGGCCACGGCGTGGACGCCGAGAGGGGCGCGCAGGCGCCCGCCCGCCCGCCCGCCCTCGTCCTCCCCTGCGTGGGAGTGTGCGCGGGCCGGGCCTCGTCGGCTGATCGATCGTCGGGGCTCGAGAGACGGGGGCCAATCGGCGGCGAACGAGGGGGGGAAGTGAGGAGGAGAAGGCCTTCTCAGAAGGCGGCGGGGCTTCTCAGAAGCCCTCCAGCCTTCTGAGAAGTTTTCCTCTGTCTTCGGGGAAGGCTTCCAAAACTTCTCAGAAGGCCGGGGGGCTTCCGAGCCTTCTGAGAAGGCCCGCCCCTTCCCACTTCCCCCTGTGGGCTCGCCGCCGAGTCCACGCAAACGGGGGTCAGCCAGAGCGCCCTTGCAGTATCCTGCAGGGCCAGGGTTGCACTGACCCGGGCTTGGGTGCAGGATCCTTCAGGATCTTGCAGGATTTTGCAGTACACCGCAAGGCCCGGTTGACCCAGGTCTGGATTGACCCGGGTCAGAAGATCCCCGAGATCGACGCGGTTGCTCATCCTCGTCGACGGTCTCTTCGGCGGCTCGAGCGGCGCGGCTCTAGCGCCCCTTAGCGCCCCTGTCGACCAAACGTAAGAGCGACCCTTCGCCGGAGTGACCTTCGGTGCAGGCACGCTGGGGTCCCCCGATCGCCGAGCGCGATGCGATAGTGGAGTGGGAATCCATGCTCGCCGCCAGGGTGCCCTGGGTTTCTTGGGTTTCGATGGTTTTGCTACAGAAGCCGTGACGCTCCGAAGGAGAAGGAGAAGGCCTTCTCAGAAGGCTGCGGGGCTTCTCAGAAGCCTTCGCGCCTTCTGAAGGGTTTGTGTCTTCGGGGAAGGCTTAGAAAACTTCTCAGAAGGTCGGGGGACTTCTGCGCCTTCGGACAAGGCCTTCTCCTTCTCACTTCCGCCCCAGGCTCGCCGCCGACACACTACGCAGAGTGACCTTGCGCCGGAGTGACCCCTGTTGCGGGCGCTTGGGCGGCGAGCAATGTGGGGGTGGGGGGCGATAAATGGGAGGGGGGGCAGCGAGGACTGCCAAAGAAGGGCCATTTAGGGCCACAAAGGGGCCCTGTAGGGCCTAGACGAGGGCCTAGAGGGCCCGAGAAAGGCACCTTTCTCCCCCCCCCCCCCCCCATTTATCGCCCCCCCAAGTAATTCGCGGCCAAGGCGCACTGGGGTCCCCAGATGGCCGAACGCGGTGCGACAGCAGCGGCTCGCGCTCTCGGGTTTGGCCTCCCAGCCCCCCCGAAACCCGCGCACCAAAGGTCACGTCCGCCTGGGGTCACTCTTGCGTGTGGTCGAAGCACTGCTCTCCAGACACCAAGATCCCACAGCACTCTCGATGGCGGCCCTGGGGACCGGGGTGCTCTCAAGGCCGAGTTCACGAGTCTCCTCGGTGTGGTGCCGCGCACATGCCCGTCGGTCGTCCTGCGGCTGGCGCGCCCGAGAAGTTCGCGAGGAGAAGGCTGCTCCTGACCACCCTCCCGGGGATCTTCGTGATGACGATGCTGCTGGAGAAAGGGCTTGATGTTGAGACTCTTATCCAGCCACTCCAGGCACACGCTCATGTCGTCCGTGCTGTCCGTCCTGGACCAATCCGTGGCGTCGGGCTGCGTCTCCCAGCATCCTCGTGAAGATGATCACGACCATCGCGTTGGTAAGAGTGGCAGGGGCAAGGGCCAGGACGTGAGCAAGGTCGTAGTCTCACTGGCACCTTGCAGTGGGTGTCGCACCCGTGCCCGGGCGCAGCGCTTCGTGGCCAGCGCTCGCTGCTCGTTGCACCTTGATCTCGGTTGATTACTGTGTTCCTCCTCTCTTGCTGGCCCCCTTGTCGTCGCGCTGGGCCACGAGAGCTTCGTTTGCGCCCTCTCGGCGCTGTTCCACTTGCGGTTCGCCTTCCTGCTGGTGGCGCGGGGGGCCGTGGAGGTGCTCTTCCACGGATCGGTAATTAGGCCCCGTGCAGGTGAGCTCGGGCCTCCGCAGGCCGCGTGCTCCTTGTCCTCGCCGCGCCCGTTCGAGGCACACCGGTGCCTCGACCTTCCCCTCGGGGCCAGCAGGGCGGTCCTGGCCCTCGGGCTCCGTCGTTTGCTGGTGCTGGGGGGAGGGCCTTGGGCGCCTGCGGGCCTCCTGCCCGCCCCCGCGGCATCCTGCTGCCCCTCGGCTTCCGCTCGCTCCGTCGCGGTCGTTCTCCTCTCTTGCTCCCTCCTGCGTTGGGCGCGCCGGTTCCGTGGCGCGCCCCATCCAGAGTTCGCCCCCCTGCACCGGAGGTAGAGGCGGAAGCGTGGACCAGGACGAAGAAGTCGGAAGGGAAAGCGTGGGCCAGGAAGTCTGCGGCGAATTTGGGCTGGCACCAGCGCCGAAAGCGTTTTGCTGAGCAGGCGATCGATTCGTGTGCGGAGGCGGCGGCGGAGCAACTCGAGGTGCACACGGCACTGATCGGGGAGCAGACCGCGCGGCTGCGCCATTTGGGCTTGTCGCTGTTCTTGCACGGGCGCCTCGACCACGCCTCGGGGGTCCATGCCCACTGGCTCGGCGATGCCATCCGCACAGCTCAGCTTGAGGTCACCAAATCCTGGGTCAGAAAGAGATCGGAGCGTCCGACGGCATCAGAGCCAGCGGGAACTGCGCGCGGCACGAGCCGCTCGCTAGCCTCGTAGTGGGGAGGTAGACGGACTACGCCCAGCAGCACGACAGGGAGGAAGTTGAGTACGTGGAGTGGACCCCGCTCCCTTTCAAAACTGGCGAGGCGGAGATCGTGCCGAGTGAGATGCACAAGGGGTCAGTCAATGGGGTCCGATGCCCGTGTGGAGCTGTCACGTTTTCGTCGTGCGGGCACGGGGTACCTCGTGCATGTGCGCCGTGCTCCAAGCGCGTTGAGGAGCTGCCGGTCACGGGAGGTGGGTCGAAAGCAGCCGTCTCAGCCGTTGGGAATGGTTCTCTTGTCGGCCAAGGGCGGGAAAGACGAGGAGGTGGACACAGCAGCAGTGGTTCCCGCTCATGGAGTTGTTTTCGGGGGCGGTGTGCGATGTCGTCCATGCCTGATGGTGGTCGTTCCAGTGGTATGCCACATGCGGGACCCATGCTTGTCGTCAGGCCTCCTCCCGCCACCACCTCGCAGGTCGTGAACGATGTCGGCTCAGCTGGTGTAGCCAGGAAGGACGAAGTTGCTGCTTGGGTTGCGTAGGCCGCTGGTGCAGCATCGCCCCGCCGCCAGTGAGGGTATTAAATTGCCCAGCTGGCCACGCGCTCGCATACGCTGGTAAAGATACGTTCTCCCTCCGACGGGATCGGCGTGCCAAGATCGTCAATCAGAAACGCTGGACATCACGGTGCTGCCGACATGATTGTGCGGCCAGTGCCCCTAGTCTTTGTGCGCGAGGTGCCTTTCTATGTGTCCTAGGTGTCAACAGTTTGGGTCGCGTCTGACGAGCGCCTTCGTATGATTAGTATCAGTATGATGAATCTTGGTAGTGTAATTCTCCTCTTCTTTGTCGGCTTCGTTCTGTACAGTGTCGCAGCTGACTTCTATACGACCCGGCGGGTACACTCAGGCCGTGGTTGGGTGAACGCTCCCTACAGGAGTGTGTTGGGCAGTTCCGTCGATCGTGTTTGTTAATCCTCCTCCTCCTTTTCTTACTCCTCTTGCTTCCCCTCCTCGTGTTTGGCCGATTGCTGCCTGCGCGATGGCGACCGTGCGCGTTCTCCTGATGGGCGCGAGGGGTACATGCAAGGCCTTGCTGCGTGCCCCCAGCAGGGCTATGCGAGCGTCGTGTTCGGAAAGGGCCGCAATGCGACCGTGCGGCAGATCCCCTTCAAGCACCTCTCGACGGTCGACGCCGACAGCCTGTCTTTGATGGCTGGCGCGGCAGTTTCCGGAGCGGCGTGGGGAGAGCGATAAAGCCATGTAGGCTGTCTTCCCCCCCAAGTGCATTCTCTTCGGCGACCTCGCCGACGGCATCTGTAAGCTCGTCGCGGTCCACATCTAGCCCGTCCGTTTCGTCGGTCGATGGGGTCTTTGCGCTGTGCACCTCCCTTTCGGGCATTCCATAAAAGCCTGCTCGCCCGCATCCTCCCCTCCCTCGCCTAACTTTTCCTCCGAGGACGACGACCTCCGACGACGACGACGACCACCACCACACCGCCACATCTGACGAACGACGATCGACATGTACAGTCAACCATGATAGCAAGGATGGGCAACCTTCCCAAGGGTACCCTTGCATCCTCGCCTGGCGCCTCCTCGGTCCATCCTTCGCCGCTTTCGCTTGCCGCGCCCCGCTTGAAAAGCTTCGAAATGAGCGTCCAAGGCCCTTGCATCCTTATCGCGCATCCTTACTATCCTGGTTGACTGTATTCCAGATGCCGCTCTCGGTCCAGTCCTGGTCTCGTCTGCCGCAAGAGTGACCCTGGCAGAGTCGTGGCTCCAGACGGGCCCTCCAACATGCTCTGCGCGCCGCCACGCTGCCCCCAGGCAGGCTGTGCTGTCCTGCGAAGGGGGACGACGACGACCACGGAGACGACGACGTTGACGACGACGATGACGACGACGACGACGACGACGACGACGACGACGACGACGACCACGACGACGACCACGACCACGACCACGACCACGACCACGACCACGACCACGACGACGACGACCTGAGCCCGTGACCCAGGCGAGCTGGTCCGGTCCCTGCCGGGCCACGGCGTGGACCCCGAGAGGGGCGCGCAGGCGCCCGCCCGCCCGCCCTCGTCCTCCCCTGCGTGGGAGTGTGCGCAGGCCGGGCCCGCGCAGGCACGCAGCTGGCCTCGTCGGCTGATCGATCGTCGGGGCTCGAGAGCCGGGGGTCAGTCGGCGGCGAACGAGGGAGGGAAGTGAGGAGGAGAAGGCCTTCTCAGAAGGCGGCGGGGCTTCTCAGAAGCCCTCCAGCCTTCTGAGAAGTTTTCCTCTGTCTTCGGGGAAGGCTTCCAAAACTTCTCAGAAGGCCGGGGGGCTTCCGAGCCTTCTGAGAAGGCCCGCCCCTTCCCACTTCCCCCATGTGGGCTCGCCGCCGAGTCCACGCAAACGGGGGTCAGCCAGAGCGCCCTTGCAGTATCCTGCAGGGCCAGGGTTGCACTGACCCGGGCTTGGGTGCAGGATCCTTCAGGATCCTGCAGGATTTTGCAGTACACCGCAAGGCCCGGTTGACCCAGGTCTGGATTGACCCGGGTCAGAAGATCCCCGAGATCGACGCGGTTGCTCATCCTCGTCGACGGTCTCTTCGGCGGCTCGAGCGGCGCGGCTCTAGCGCCCCTTAGCGCCCCTGTCGACCAAACGTAAGAGCGACCCTTCGCCGGAGTGACCTTCGGTGCAGGCACGCTGGGGTCCCCCGATCGCCGAGCGCGATGCGATAGTGGAGTGGGAATCCATGCTCGCCGCCAGGGTGCCCTGGGTTTCTTGGGTTTCGATGGTTTTGCTACAGAAGCCGTGACGCTCCCACGCAAAAAATCAATGGACGTCCTGGGGTCTCCGGGTCGGGTTTCTTGTCGCAGGTTTTTGATGGTCGAGCTCCTATTGCGTCTTGCGCGCCTGTGTTTAGTCACCCGCGGCCCCCAAAAGGCCGAGCACCAAAGGTCACTCTTGCCCAGGGTCACTCCTGCGTGTAGCCGAACTTGCGGGAGGTGTGTGGTGTGTGTGTGTGCGTGTGTGTGTGTGTGCGTGTGTGTGTGTTTGTGTGTGTACGTGCGTGCGTGCGTGCGTACGTGTGTGTGTGTGTTTGTGTGTGTGCGTGTGTGTGTGTGTGTGCGTGTGTGTGTGTGTGTGTGCGCTTGTGCGTGTGTTTGTGCTTGTGCTTGTGCGTGTGCTTGTGCGTGTGCGTGTGCGTGTGCTTGTGCTTGAGTTTGTGTGTGTTTTCGTGTGTGGGTGTGTGGGTGTGTGGGTGAGTGCGTGCGTGCGTGCGTGCGTGCGTGCGTGTGTGTGTGTGTGAGTGTGTGTGTGTGTGTGCGTGTGTGTGAGTGTGCGTGTGTGTGTGTGTGTCTGTGTGTGTCTGTGCGTGTGTTTGTGTGTGCGCTTGTGCGTGTGTTTGTGCTTGTGCTTGTGCTTGTGCGTGTGCTTTTGTTTGTGCTTGTGTTTGTGTGTATTTTCGTGTGTGTGTGTGTGGGTGTGTGGGTGAGTGCGTGCGTGCGTGTGTGCGTGCGTGCGTGCGTGCGTGTGTGCGCGTGTGTGTGTGTGTGTGTGTGGGTGTGTGGGTGTGTATGTGTGTGTGTGCGCGCGCGTGCGTGCGTGCGTGCGTGCGTACGTGCGTGTGGGTGCGTGCGTGGGTGTGCCTTAGTGTGCGTGCGTGCGTGCGTGGGTGTGCGAGCGTGCGTGCGTGCGTGCGTGCGTGCGTGCGCGTGTCTGTGTCTGTGTCTGTGTATGCGTCTGTGTCTGTGTCTGTGTCTGTGTCTGCGTCTATGTCTGCGTCTGTGTGCGTGTGCGTGTGCGTGTGCGAGTGCGTGTGCGTGTGCGTGTGCGTGTGCGCGTGCGTGTGCGTGTGCGTGAGCGTGTGCGTGTGCGCGTGCGTGTGCGCGTGTGCGCTTGCGTGTGCGTGTTTGTTTCAGATGGGCGTTGACATTGGCAGGTGGGAGATACAGTCGAGGAAGCAGCCCAGGGCACTGTACACCACTGCACTGGCAAAGAAACCCAGCGTCCCAGCAGTTGCGCGGGAGAAATCACCTTCACGACGCACTCGGCTCGGACAAACCAAATTGCTTGTCGGTCGCCCACGGGGGCGCAAGAATCAGCCGCGCTTCGCGGCCTGGGCTGGAGAGTCATTGCAGGGGGCGTCGCGACCACGCGCTTCGTTCGCAGCGCGAAGGACGGTGCACTGGTCTCCTCCTGGACATCGTCCTCATTATTCCTCCTGCTGCCCCCTCCTCCTCCTCCTCCTTCCCCTCCTCCTCCTCCTTCTCCTCCTCCTCCTCCTCCTCCTCCTCCTCCTCCTCCTCCTCCTCCTCATCCTCCCTCCCCATGCCTGCCTTGAGTCCACGCTTGCAGCTCCCTGCTGCCAGAGTTCCGCTCGGATCTCGCACTCCTGTCGTGGCCACGGCATCCCACCCCACGCCCCAGACGGCACGAACGGGCGCAAATGGCACGTGTTGGCGCTCTCGACGACGAGCGCGGCTGCTCGTGCCACTTGGGGCGTGGCGGGGGACTCTTGCAGGCGATTTCTCCCCCCAGCCCTGGACTTTCCCAAGGAACCCGCTCAGAGAAAGAGGACAACTCAGGAATATATTCCCAGGGGGCCGTTCGGACGCACCCCTATCGAAGATGGACGCTCCACTATCATACATATACGACCACCCCCCTTCGGGTGATAAGGAGGTTCGGGGGGGGGAGGAACCAACGTCTCACTCGATCGGTCTCACTATCGATCTCACTATCGATCTCAGTATCGGTCTCGCTCGATCGATCTCCCTCGATCGATCTCACAATCGATCTCACAATCGATCTCACTCGATCTCACTCGAACTATCTCACACTCGATCTCACTCGATCATCATCATCATCAATCATCATCGTCATCATCATCATCATCATCATCATCATCATCATCATCATCATCAGCATCATCATCATCATCATCAGCAGCAGCAGCATCAGCATCAGCATCAGCATCATCAGCAGCATCATCATCAGCATCACCATCATCACATCATCATCATCATCATCATCATCATCATCATCATCATCATCATCTCATCATCAACATCGTCACATCATCATCATCATCATCATCATCATCATCATCATCATCATCATCATCATCATCATCATCATCGCGGGACACCGGCGGGACACCGCGGGGCACCGCGGGACACCGCGGGACACCGCGGGACACCGGCGGGACACCGCGGGCCACCGGCCGCCCGGAAGGGAGACATTTGGTCCGGCCGCGCCTCAGCCACACGGGACACCAGCGGGACACCGGCGGGACACCGCGGGCCACCGGCCGCCCGGAAGGGAGACATTTGGTCCGGCCGCGCCTCAGCCACAGGAGACTTTCTTCTCGCCCGCCCACGCAGCTTCGCCTCGCCCGCACGCACGGCACGCACGAACACGAAACCGAAATCGATTTCCCGGTAGGGGGGCTCTCCGTTCCACTTCGATCTCACCCCCTCACCTCCGATGTTACCGACTTGGGCCCCAAGTTCCTCGCACATTCGAGCATCTCACGAAGCCAAGGACAGGGATCAACACATCCCTGTTGCAGCGAGCGGCGTAGATAGACGCAGACTTTCGGAGGCCCGCGCAGATTCCATGGGCCGGCGCTGGACCCCCCTGCGGATACCCTGTGCCCCTTCCCTGGCGCGCTCCACGGCGACGGCCGCCTCGAGCGGTAGCCCCAGTTGGACACGGTTCGCGCCGCGCTGACGCGGCAGCGACCCCCGCGCGGGCGGTCAAGGCTGCACGCCGCCAATCGCCCAGAGTCGGCCGATGTCGAGCGCCCCACGCTGTCGGCAAGCCGCGATCCTTGTCAGACTCCGCTCGCCTCCGGCGGCCGCTCGACGCCTCCCCTGACGAGCGAACAACACACTCCTCCTCCTCCCCCTCCTCCTCCTCCTCCTCCTCCTCCTCCTCCTCCTCCTCCTCCTCCTCCTCCTCCTCCTCCTCCTCCTCCTCCTCCTCTCCTCCCCCTCCTCCTCCTCCTCCTCCTCCTCCTCCTCCTCCTCCTCCTCCTCCTCCTCCTCCTCCTCCTCACACACATACACCCATACCCAGGGGTGAGTCGGAGGGAGGAGAACTGGCTATGGGTGTGGGCGTGGGTTGCCGGACCCTGTGGGAGACTCCCGCTCGAGCGGGGGCCCCCATCCGACAGCACGCACCCTATGGCCTTCCGTCCCACCTGTGGGTGCAGTGGTGACCCGTGCCAAGGAACACCCTGCTTGCCTCCAGGGTGCCCTTGGTTTCTCGGGTTTCGACGGTTTGGCGACGGAGAGCGTGACGTTCCCATGCCAAGAATCCATGGACCAATGGACGCCCTGGGGTCTCAGGGTTGGGTTTCTTGTGGAGGGTTTCTTGTGGACTGGCCTCCACTGTACGGTAGGTTCGCGCGGCGTCGGCGCGCGCAAAGGTTTTTGACACCGCGTCGATCGCTCAACGTTGAATCGATCGCGGCCCCAATCGTTCAAGGTTGAATGCCGTCGGGTCCCAAGGCGTTGCCGTGTCCCTTGGTGCTTCCGCGCCGCAGAATTCAACCCTGAACGCCTTCGCCGGCGTGCCAACGCCGCACAAACCTACCGTATGGGTTATGGGTGCGTGCTGCTCGCCCGTCATCCCGCCCGGACCCAGCCTTGAGTCGGGCGTGTCCGTCTACAGGAGGAGTATTCGATAATTGTTAAAGCGTAGCCCGGGGACGATCTTTTGCTGTCATCTTTGGGCTCTGTGGGCGCCTGTCTGGGCCGCGCTTTGCCTCATGCCGTCCAGAGTCCGCCTGTATATAGGGGGACACGCCCGGCCGAGACCCGGCCCGCCGGCAGGCCTTGCGGGTCGGGCTGCCGAGCGGCCGCGGCACCAGCAGGACCCAGCTCGGGGAGTGCCTGCAGGAGTTCGCGAGCTGCGCCCGGAGCCCCGCGGGGCCCGTCCTGGCCGCCGAGGGCCCCCCGACCCTCTCGGCGAACTCGTCTCGAGGAGGCGTTTTTGGAAGAGGCACGTTGCCTTAAGGTCGGGAATGTCCCACGACAGGAGGAGCATTCGAACATGGTCCAGCAAATGGTCTGGGGACGATTGTTTGAGCATGTCGGGACTATTTTGGATTATGTTTGGACTATTTTTCGTTTTTCGTTCAAAGGCCGCCTGTAGGGGGGACACGTCCGACCAAGACGTTGCTGCACTTCTCAGCGGAAAAAAAAACAAAAACTCAAAACTTCTGAGCTCGGCGCGAATGTCCTGGATCCGCGCTGGGCCCCTCCCTGGCGGGGCCCCCAGCGGCGCCCCTAGCGCGCTCCGCGCGCCAGGGAGAGGAATTCGGCGCAGATTTCAGAAGTCCGCGCGGATCTCCGAAAGATTACGCTTGTGCAGTTGTTCCTTCCTCTGTAAATATACTCAAACACATACGGTCTGGAGTTTTTGGTTGGCGCGTCGCTTGATGGGCCTGTTTTCCACCACCACCACCACCACCATAAGTTGGAGGGGGGGAAGGAGAAGGAGGACGAGGAGGGAGGAAGGAGGAGGAGGAGGAGGAGGAGGAGGAGGAGGACGAGGAGGGAGGGAGGAAGAGGAGGAGGACCCCCTCCCCCTTCAACTTATGGTGCTGGTGGTGGAAAACAGGCCCATCATCGCTTCACCTGTCTTGGCCCGACGCGCCCTGGTGCGGCACGCTCGATCCATTCCCGGGCCCCCCCAGCGTAAGAGTGCCGAGCTTTCCTTCCGAGCCTCCGTCCCCTGCCGACTCTGCCGAGCGGCGCGCGACACGCTGTCCGCTTGCAGGGCACCTCGTGTCGCCGGGGGGCCGCCGCGGCGACACGCGAAGCTCAGAGGCGACGATGGGGGCGAATAGCCCAGGGGAGAGCAATACGTCTGTTCGGGTGCGCCGATGATCGATGTCTTCAAAAAAGGCTCCCAGGCGAATGCGTGTAATGCCCGCCCCTGGGCTATTCGCCCCTATCGTCGCCGCCGAGCTAAGCAAAAGTCCCCGACCGCACCCACGCGCAAAAGCGAGAAGAGTGTCGATCAGGGCCTGGGCCTTCTCGGCACGATCCACGAAGCCCCCTCGAGAAGGTCTTTGCCGAGGCGGTCGGCGCCGAGGGTGCCAGGATGAGTCCGGCAAAGGAGTGTCGCCCTCACAGACGACCGCGAGACGGACGCGAACGACAAAGGCACCGCGGAGTGTCGAGCGGCAGCAGCAGCAGCAGCAGCAGCAGCACGAGAGTTGCATGCGGCCTGCTCTGCTTGGCAGGGTCGTCTTCGCAGTCGTTCTCGCTCCAGTGGGCTTGGGCGCTGCCTGCGGGATGCGCCCTCGCATCCTTATCCGTTGGCGTGCCCCCCTCCTGTGTCCCGAGGGTCTGGAAAGCCGTAGTATATGACATGCTCTTCTGCATCGTGCCCGTGTTGGAAATGGCTATGCAGATGAGTATGGTGATGCTAAGGAGGAGAAAGAGGAGGAACAGGAGGAGGAGGAGAAGGAGAAGGTGGAGATGATGCTGAGGAGGAGGAGGAGGAAAATTGTGGCGGACGAGAGGAGTAGATAAGAAGAAGCTGATGATGATGTTGATGATGATGATGATGATGATGATGCTGATGATGATGATGATCGTGGTGATGGTGGTGATGATGGATGTTGCTGATGATGATGATGATGGCGAGGACGAGGAAGAGGACGAGGATGAGGACGACGACGACGAAGACGATATTGATTATGATGATGCTGATGAGGACGAGGATGATGGTGATAATTGTGATGACGGTGATGATGATATTGATGACGATGATGATGATGATGATGATGATGCTGCTGATGATGATGATGATGATGATGATGATGATGATGATGATGATGTTGATGACGATGATGATGATGATGACGATGATGATCGTGGCGGTGACGGTGACGGTGATTACAATGGTGTTGATAATGATGGCTGCGATGATGATGCATGCAAGGAGAAGAAGGAGGAGGCGGAGGCAGAAGACGGCCGTCACATCTGGAGCTCATTTGAGCGTTCTTGGGGCTGTCGTGGGCTCCTGCGGGGGCAGTCTTGTGGGTCCTTGCTTTCGCCGGTTTGGGCCCCCTTCGGCTGTGTTGGAGCTCTTTTGGGCAGTCGTAGGGCCCTCTTGGCCGTTTGGGAGTTCTTTTGCGGCCGTCTTGAGGTCGTCTTGGGCCGTCGAGGGATTCTCTGAGATCGTTTTGGTTCCCTCCCGCGGCCCTATTGGGCCATAGCGGGCCGCCGTGAGGCAATATTTCGCCATATCGGAGGCATATTGGGCCAGCTTGGCAGCTTTGGTTGCCTGCGTTGGTCGTCTTGCAAGCTCGCGAGCACGGCTCCATCGCTGTTGTCCGAGGGATCGTGGCCTCGGAAGCGCGGGTCCATCTTTTGTAAAAAGGAACCACTGCCTCGGGAGCGCTGATCCTGAACCTGCTGCGAGGGATCGTGGCCTCGGGGTAGGACACATAGCTGCTTGTGGAAGAAAATGTGGGGGCCGTGAGAACGCAACGGAGTGTGATGCGTGGAGACGGGGTCCCTACCAGGCAGCAAGTGTCATTCCACCACGCCTCAACGTGCCAGGGGGCACGGTGGTGGATCCTCCCCCTCATCGGCTTAGCCGTGGGAGCTGATCGCAACAAAGACAGCCTCGGCATCGATGCTATACACAAGCCTCCTCCCCCTTCCGTCCTCCGTTCCGCTTCCACCTTTGTGTCCTTCGTCCTCCCTCCTGCGCCCCACCTTCCTCTCGGTATCCGCCATTCCCCTACTCTCCCCTCCCTCCTCCTCCAAATCCTCCTGTCTCCCTCCTGTTTCGCCTCCCGTCCTCCATGCTCCCGTTTGCCTTTCTTCTTTCGGACGCCTCTCGCCACGCCGTGACAGGCCTCTACACAGGAATTGAAGGTTAAGAGTTGTGCTGAACTCTGCCGCGCTTTGACTTGAATCCCTGATGGGTCAGGCGGGTTATCGAAACAAGGCGTCCTCTAAGGCCGTAGGTTCTGCAGCGGAAACTGAAACAGGCGGATTTGTGTAAGTGCCACTCATAGCGGTAGGGAAACTGTGGCGACGGCCGTCGCGCAAGACCACCGCTTCGGCGAACCAGGCCCCATACTCATGCGTCGCACTGTGTGTAAGAAGTGCCGCTGTGTCCTAGCCACCAACGCAAATACCACAAGACTGGCGAATGCACTGTTGAAATTGCTGCACCGCTGCACGACCATCATCTTAAATGGTTTTAACTATATATATATGTGAAAGAAAAAGTTGGGCGGGAGCCTGCGCGTGCCCCCCCTATCAGAATGAATGGTAACATTGGCTTCGAGCGCACTAAAATCTTCCAGGGTGGGCAAGACGTCTTTTCGCCAGCCAGTGCCTACATCCATGGTGTGGTAAACGAGAGAATCAGCGATGCGATTGCGGCGGTGCCCAAAGATGGGATCCCCCGCCTCGGACGCTGGAGACCATCCCGCATCAATCAACTTGAACATCTGGCCCGTCATCCTGTCAATCACAGGTGTGAGCCTGGGTGTATTCAACGGCGCGTGCCCGCATGCCACTTCAGCTAAAGGTTTGCAGTCTACCAAGAAAATGGCGCAATTGCAGATATGATGAAACTCAATGACAGGCGGTTCGTCTCTATGTTGATCCGGGCGCCAATCCAAGCTACGATGAAGAGTCTTTCTGCGCTTGTGAGGGCCGGCTGGGATGTCTGCGTGGACGCCCTGTGCCTGTTGGCCACGGTTAGGAGCCGCCATTGCGACCACAACAAATCTTCAATTTCGTCAACATGCTTATCTAAGACTCACCTCTCGTGTCTCCAGAGCTACTCAGGCCACGTGTCTCCATCCTCCGCTACCTGATCCCCCATCATACGCCCTCGTTGCTCTGTCCTCACCCCTTCCTGCACCACCGCATCCTTTTTTCCTCCCGGCATAGCCTCTCTCCCCAGACCCTCCCCGTCCTCATTTCTCCCCGTTCAGCTCCCCCTCCACAGTCCCCTCCCCCTCCTTCAAATTGACACCCATCTTCTTCGTGCAGTCTTCGTTGAGTATATAAATACAAGTTGTATGTATAAGCAAATATGTGTATATATATACTTAGATATACACCTCTGTATATGCGCGAGCCCCCCCCCCCCCCAAAAAAACGGGGACCCCATCTTGAGGAAGAAAGTCACGAGGCACATAGTTATCAATAGTAATGAAAAGAGAGAGAGAGAGAGAATGAGAAAGCGACAGAGAGCGAGAGAGAGAGAGAGATAACAAAAATAGAGAGAGAGAAATATATCGAGAAGTTAATGCTGATTCCAATTTGTTGCAATTAATCCTCAACGTTTTTCCCGGAAAGGGCATGGGCCCAGGGTTCTCTTTTAGTGGGTTTACCCCCCGGTTTTTACTTGAAGGGGGCCAGCGAATTTCTTGTGCGATAAATTACGAGGTCGAAGGGGGCCGGCGAATTAAAATTGTGAGCCACCCCTCACGCAGATCGTGCTCTTGGAATTTTACTGCCTTTGAGGAAACCTCGATATTTCACAGGTGAAGTTAACTTTTTTCCTACATCGACTTTAAACGATACAAAACGAGGTAAACGCGTTCGCTCGATAAATAACGAAGTACCGCGGCCTCCGGAACGGCGCTGGGAACGGAGTTTTGGATTCTTGAAGTTGCATAAGTTCGGAAATAGCAAATATCCCATGTGTTTTTGGACCCTGACCCCGCCGATCTGCGTGAGGGGTGGCACCGAATTTCAGAAATATGTCAAATCCCCTGTGTTTTTGGACCCTGACCCCGCGGATCTGCGTGAGGGGTGGCACCGAATTTCAGAAATGTGGCAAATCCCCTGTGTTTTTGGACCCTGACCCCGCGGATCTGCGTGAGGGGTGGCACCGAATTTCAGAAATGTGGCAAATCCCATGTGTTTTTTGACCCTGACCCCGCCGATCTGCGTGAGGGGTGGCACGGAATTCCAGAAATGTGGCAAATCCCCTGTGTTTTCGGATCCTGACCCCGCCGACCTGCGTGAGGGGTGGCACCGAATTTCAGAAATGTGGCAAGTCCCATGTGTTTTCGGACCTTGACTTCGCCCAGGAGGGCCCAGGAGGCTCCAGGAGAGCCCAGGAGAGCCCAGGAGGGCCCAGGAGAGCCCAGGAGGGCCCAGGAGGACCCAGGAGGCTCCAAGAGGCACCAGGGGGCCCAAGGAGGGCCCAGGAGAAGCTCCAGGAGGCTCCAGGAGAGCCCAGGAGAGCCCAAGAGGTCCAAGGAAGACCCAGGAGGACCCAGGAGCCCTTACGAGGGATCGTGGCCCTGGGATCGCTGACGTAGCGTAATTCGCAGAATCCTCGACGAATAATGAGGTCTGGAGCCCCGACCGCGACGCGGAAAAGCGCCCCGCGCGCAGGAATTCCGAGGATGTCTCGCGCGTGCCGCGTCCCGCGCGCAGGAAGTTCGAGGATGTCTCGACTAATTCGTTTGTTTCGTCAGGATGTCTCGAAAATGTTGGCAGGATGTCTCGAGCGAAACGCTTGTTTTTCATAATGTGTTGAGGATGTCTCGAGCGAAACGCTGGTGTTGCAAAATTTGGGGATGTCTCGAGCGGGGGCTTCGTGGGGGGCAAGAATTCAGAGGATGTCTCAAGCGAAATGCTTGTTTTCGTGTCCCGCTCGCAGGAATTCCAAGGATGTCTCGCGCGGGCCGCGTCCCGCGCGCAGGAATTCGTGGATGTCTCGACTAATTCGCTTGTGTTGTCCGGATTTCTTGGAATTTTGGCAGGATGTCTCGAGCGAAACGCTTGTTTTTCATAATTTGTTGAGGATGGTTTGAGCGAAACGCTGGTTTTGCAAAATTTGGTGACGTCTCGAGCGGGGGCTTCGTGGGGGGCCAGAATTCAGAGGATGTCTCAGGCGAAATGTTTGTTTTCGTGTCCCGCTCGCAGGAATTCCAAGGATGTCTCGCGCGTGCCGCGTCCCACGCGCAGGAATTTTGAGGATGTCCCGTAGCGCGTCGCCTTGGCACGTCCTACGGTGCGACCCCATGGCACGTCCCTTGGCACGTCGCCTGGCGCGTCCCTTGGAACGTTCCGTGGCGCGTCCTCCTGGCATGTCCCCTCTGTCGATTGACTTTGGGGCAGCTACCATCTGCTCAGGCAGCTCGAGCTTAAGATCCAAATCAGTTCGGCCAGGACTCGGATGCCAGGGAGGACTCGATCCACAACGCTATGTAGAGCACAGTCACGGCATGACACACCGCAGTTCAGCACGGCGTAGCGCAGCACAGCCCTCGGCACAGTACATCAGGATCGATACATTCAGTATTGCATTTGCCCGTCGCTCAATCAGGTGTTTTTGAAACGTTGCCATGCCTTACATGTGTATAGTCCTTTCCTCCTGGCAGGCCCCCTTGTCAATTAGCTCTGGGGCAGCTACTATGTGTTCAGGCAGCTCGAGCTTCAGATCCAGATCAGTTCGGTCAGGACTCGGATGCAAAGGAAGACTCGATCCACGACGCTATAGAGCACAACCGCGGCATGGCACATCGCAATTCAGCACGGTGCAGCACAGCACAGCCCTCGGCACGGTACATCAAGATCGATACAATCAGCATTGCACTTGCCCATCACCCAATCAGGTGTCTTTGAAAACGTTGCCATGCGTTACATTTCTATATTCCTTTCCGGGTTCGTGGGTCGATCATGTTTTTAATCCCAATCGATTCCGATTTTTTCAGATTGCTTGCACCTGATCCCTATTGATTCCGATTGAGTTTTAGTGGTTCTTGTTGATTGCTATTGATTCCGATTGGTCCCGACTGACTCCCATTGGTTCTTATTAATTATCCTTGATTCGTATTGGCTCTCACTGATTTATATTGCTTCATCGCGTTTCCTGTGGATTCCGATCGTTGTCAATCGATCCCCATTATTTCCTAGTGATCCCCACTGCCTCCCATTGATTCTTATAGACTTCGAAGGATTCTTACTGATGCTTATTGAGGTCGACTGATTATGTTTGACTTCTAGTGGTTACTGTTGATATGTGTTGATCCCTTTTGATTATTACTGATCCCGATTGTTTCTCATTGGTTCCGTCTGTTTCTTGTTTATTCTTATTGCGTGAGGAAAAGAGAGTAAGAGAGAGAGAGGGAGAGTGAGAGCGAGAACGAGCGAAAGGGAAGAGGAGGAGGGGGTCATTGCCTTCGCGCGAAGTTTTTCTTTTTTGTCCGAAAGAGTCACACGGATTACACGCTCACCTGTGGAATCGATTCTTTTTTTCCCAATGGCAATCACAGGTTTTCTTAACGTTGAGCCACGAAACTTGTGACACTACCCCAAACATGATTCCGACGGTGAGACCCCACATGAGAATATGCTCAGTTTGCCTCTAGCCCTTTCCTCCTCGCCCTGACGGAAACCATCCTCCCGCCCTTTGCTCTGCCCTCTCCTCCTCTTCCTCCTTCTATTGATCCGCCTCCTCCCCCTCCTCCTCCTTCTCGCCCTCCTCATCATCACTCACCCCCTACTCCTCCCCCTCCTCATCCTTCTCCTGCCTTTTCTCCATGTGCACCTACCACCCCCCCTCGGCCGGGCAAGCAAGTCGATTTTCCTCGGCTCCGTCGCCGCCTCGGCCAACACGCGCGCGTTCGCCGGCGGCTAGATCGCGAAGACTTTGGGGCAACCCCACGAGCCGCTGGGGCGCGGGGGCGGGCCGACGGGACAACCCCGCGGGCCAGGCCGTTGGGACAACCCCGCCGGCCTAGCGGTGGGCGCGGCCGCGATCACGTGGGGGGCAGCATGAAGCCCAGCCGTGCTGCGAGCTGCTCCGCCTCGGTTCTGGTGCTTTCCGCTATCTGGTCGAATTTCCGGAGCGGTTTCCGCAGAGACCCCGGCTGCCCGCGCTACAGGAACTCTCGCGTGGGCGGCCGCAGGATCAGCATGTTCCGCATGCGCGTGGAGCGGGAAAACATGACGAAGAGGCGCAGCCACCACTGTTCGTCCGACATGCCCGTGCGACCAGCGTCCTCATCCCGGGCGCAGCCAGTGGTGACGCCATCGCCGCGTCGGGGGACCGGGTTCAGCCGAGCGAGCGGCCTTCTTTAAGAGCACTAGAGCGACTGGCCCGCGAGGGCTCGCATCACCCTTCGTTCGCGAGGAGCCCAACAGTGACGACAGCTACGAGATCCCGAGGATTCGCGGCGGGCCCCATAGCGAGGGGTTCCCGCTCGAGACTTCTTCGCGATTCACTCACGGACGAGGCTCCCGCCTGAGACTTCCTGAAAATTCTACAGCCTGGCTGGGAAAACCAGAATTGGCAACAGTTCTAGGTTCCGCATGACCCGTTCGGATTACCGATACGCAGCGCGGGCCCCATAGGGGGGGGGGGGCTCCCGCCTGAGACTTCTTCGAAACTCATTCAACGATGAGGTCCCCGCCAGAGTTTTCTTCAAGATTCGGGCGCGATGAGCCCAAAATTGACGACAACCACGGGTTATTGATGACCCGGGCGGGTTACCTATGTGAGAGGCAGGCTCCATAGGGACGGGGTTCCCGCCTGAGGTTTCTTCAACATTGAGGCGCGACGGGCCCAAAAGTGACGACGGTTACGGGATTTTGATGACCCGCTTGGATTGCCATCATAAAGTGCGGGCTCCACAGGGAGGGGGTTCCCGCCTATTCATTCACAAACGACGCTCCCGCCTGAGCTTTCTACGAAATCCAGGCGCAAGGAGCCCAAAAATGGCGACAGCCACTGGAATTTGATGACCCGCTCGGATTACCAACGTGGAACGGGGGCTCCATAAACAGGGGGGTCCCACCTAAAACGCTATCGCAATTCACTCGCGAACGAGGCTCTCGCCTGAGGTTTCTTCAACATCCAGGCGCCAAAAGCTCGAAAGTGACGAAAGTCACAGGATTTCGATGACCCGCTCTGGCTGCCAACATGAACCGCGGGCCCTACAGGGAGGGGCCCCCCGCTCGAGACTTCGTCAAATTCACTCACAGACGAGGCTCCCGCCTTAGGTGTCCTCAAGATTCAAGCCTGGCTGGAACACGTAAAGTTGGAGACAGGTGTAGGTTTCGAATGACCAGCTCGGACTAGCTATATGCAGCGCGGGCCCCATAGGGAGGGGGCTCCCGCTTGAGACTCCCTCGCAATGTATTCCCATATGAGGCCCCCGCCTGAGGTTTCTTCAAGATCCAGGCGCGAATAGCCCGAAAGTGACGAGAGCCACTGGATTTTGATGACCCGCCCAGATTACCAACATGAGATGCGGGCTCCACAGGGAGGGGGCTCTCGCCTGAGACTTCCTCACTTCACAAACGCAGCATTCAGGCGTGACGGGTCTAAAAATAGCGACAGCCACAGGGTTTTAATGACCCGCACGGATTACCAACATGAAGCGCGGGTTTCATCGGGATGGGGGTTCCCGTATGAGGCTCCATCGAAAACCATTCACATACAAGGTTCCCGCCTCAGGCGTCTTCAATATCCAGGGGCTAGGGGCCCAAACATTACGACAGCTACTGGATGTTGATGACTCGCTCGGATTACCAACATGAAGAAGCGCGGGCTCCTTAGGGAGGGGTCCCGCCTAAGACTCCATCGAAAACCATTCACATACGAGGTTCCCGCCTCAGGCGTCTTCAAAATCCAGGCGCGAGGGGCCCAAAAATAGCGACAGCCACGGGATTTTGATGACCCGCTCGGATTACCAACATGAAGCGCGGGCTCCATTGGGTGACTTCCTCACAATTCACACACGACGAGGCTCCCGCCTTAGACTCCCTCGAGATGAATGTATGAGTGTGGGACTGTGTGAGCGTGTTAGTGTGTGAGTGTGAATGAGTGTTGGAGTAATGTCGATGATGGTGAGGACGATGAGTGGGTGAGCTAGTGAGTGAGGGACTGAGTGATGATGAAGACACTGATGATGACGATGATGAATGTGTGAATGTGTGCGTATGCGAGTAAATGACAGAGGGTATGATGATGGTGATGATGCTGCTGCTGCTGCTGCTGCTGCTGATGATGATGATGATGATGATGATGATGATGATGGTGAGTTCCTGTTCCTGTCCTTGTGCGGGGTGTCCAGGGAAAACAAGAGCCCAATTTAGGATGTGGGGAACAAAAACAATAAACGAAACACCTGGTGAGAGTATAAAGAAAATCCAACATTTTCGTGATCGGGATCCGAGGTGGGGGGTGGGGGGAAGGAGGGCCAGACTATTGCCGGACTCTCCCGCCTCGGATTTTGAAAAGTTGTGATTGATGTTTTTGTGGTAGTCCCACATGTTGCTTTGCTTTATGTTTGGTTGTTTTTTTCTTGTTTGGTCGTGTGACAGGCTTCGTGGCCCAACATTTACGGTAAACTGCCACTGTCATTCAAGAACCAGTCCCTCCTCGGCCCGCCCGTCCCCCGCCTCCCGCCTCGGATCCTGAAAGCCTTGAATGCTTGGGTGGTTTGGTAGTCTCACGGATTGTTTTGTTTTTTGTTTTTTTTGGTTTTTGGGTAGTGTCACGGCCCACAGGTTAGGAGGAGGAGGGGGAGGAGGAGAAGGAGGAGGAGGGGGAGGGGGGGCCGACTGATCGGCGCGACCGGCGGCCCCCCGCCCGGGGGCCCGGGGGAGGCCAGCGAGGGCGGGGAAAGGGGGCAGGGGAGGCGCAGGCAGCCAGGGGAGGGGAGGGGAGGCATGGGGAGGAGAGAAGATCGAGGATCCCTCCTCCTCCTTCTCCTCCTCCTCCTCCTCCTCTGTTTTTGTTTTTTGTCATAGACTTCGTGGTCCAACGTTTTGGCAACCTGCGACTGTCATTCCAAAGACCAGTCCCTCCTCGGCCCGCCCCCTCCACACCTCCCGTCTCGGACCCCGTGAACCTTTGATTGCATCGTGTTTTTGTATATCATTGTTTTTTGGTTGTTGCTCGATTTGCTGATTCCTGTTATTGGGCAGTGTCACAAAATCCGTGGCCCAACTTTAAGGAAATTGGCCCACTGGCATTTCGGGAAAAAATGATCCTCGTTACTCGTTCAAAAAAGTAAGACACTTCGAACGAAACAAGGCCCCCATCCTCCTCCGCCCTGGTCTCTCGCTTTCTCTCTCTCTCTCTTGTTATCTCTCTCTCTAATTTCTTTGTTGATTCTTTATATCGTTGTATATCTCTCTCAATATATATATATATATATATATATATATATGTATGTATCCCTCTCTCCCTTACCTTCAAGCGATAAAAAGATGAGGAATCGGTAGGGCTCAATCGGAAATGAATAGGAATCGCTAGAAATCAATCGGAGTCAATATGACTCACTCGGAACCAATAAGAATCGTTTGTAATCAATAGGAATACATAAGAGCCAGTAGGGATCGTTAAACATTAAGATGATCGATTAGAATCGATAGGAGTCAATCGGAACCAGTAGGAATTAACAGGAGCCCACAAGGGCAACTTAGAGTTAGCAGGAATCAGTAGTAACCAAGAGCGACGAACAGGAATCACGAGGAATCAAAACGAACCAGTAGGGATCATGTGTAACCAATATGAAGCAATCGGAATCCATAGGAAACAGTAGTAACAGTTCGAACGGCGTCGATGCCAAATCCGCCGAGAGCCCAACAGAACACCCGACGTCTACAGCAGCATCTACATCAGTCGACATCGGCATCAGCATCTAGAGTAACATTTGCATCAACAATGTTATGACAAGCCCACGGCTCTTGTTTAAAGTGCATAGCGTCCTTAGTGTTCTCCATTGCCGACGACCGTGCAACAACATAGCATCGATATCTATATCAACATTTAAACAAGCGTCTGAGTTAAAAGCTCTCGGGCTTGCTCGCATGTGTGAAGGAGGGATCCCTGTGGGGCGTGGGGGGCTACCACATGTACCTATAGCTGTGTATACGTATGTGTACAAGGACATACATATGGACATACAGGTCATATCTAGATATACCAGAGAGAGGGACCCCGTCACGTGCGCGGAACGCATGCGGGGCGCGCGTGCGATGACACGGTCGTTGGCAGCCCCCCTTCGTTCCCCTCGCAGGGAGGCGCGGGAAAGGCAGGGGAGGGAGGAGAGGGGCTGCGGGAGTGGGAGGGACAGCGGGGGAGGTGGGAGCGGTGAAATCCGAGCCCCCCTTGGGATGCTTCTGGCGTGGGTAGGAGGGGACGTCCTGATCCTCCTACTCCTCGTGTCGCTCCTGGTTCTCCTGCCTTTCCTCCCCTGCTCGTCGTCCTCTGCCTCGCCCTCCCCCTCCATGACAGAAGCCACCAGACCTGACAGAGCGCAGCTGAACGGAAATGAGGGCGCGTTGTCAGGTCGAGAGTTTCACCTGCTGTCTTGGAGGTGAAAGACGTAAGCGTCCTCCCAGTAGTTGCATGGGCGTTTCTGGGCCTCCAGGCGTCGCGAAACATCAAGAAGCGTGTTTGATAGTTGTGTTGATCCCCTGGGGCTGATTTCTGTTGGTTTGGGATTCGTCGGAATTCAGTGCGAGAAACCATCCAGGGTGTGGTGGGGCCGAGAGTTCTTTGGGACCCACGTCTTGAATTACGTACATACTGGTGGCAGAAGACCCTAAACGGCATAATTAAGAATATCAGGGAGAGCATTGTCGAATGGTCCTCTGCCCATCCCGCCATTGTGCCTGGGTTGTGGTTCTGCAGCCTATTGGATGTTCCTTGGGATCTCGTGGGAGCCTCTAGGGGGCTTCTTGGAGGCAGTTCTGTCGCCTCTTGGGGGCCGTGTTGGGACCGGTTGGGGGCCACTTGGAGCCTCGTTTGGGCCTCTCTTGGGGTCTCTTGGAGGCCCTCTTGGGGGTCTCTTGGGGCCTCTTGGGCGCCTCTTGGAGCCTCATGGGGACCTCTTGTGGCGGAAGGCCCGGATTGTCGGTTCGTGTTCATTCTCGTGGGCCCCGTGTGGGGCCGTCTTGTAGCCGTCTTGGGTTCCTCTTAGGCCGTCTTGGGGCGCTCTTAAGCAGTTCCGGGGGCCTCTGGGAGGCCTCTTGGGCCGTCTTGGGGTGGACTTGGGAGCCTCTTGGGCCATCTTGGAGCGTCGGAAACAGAATAGGCGAGAACGCCAACATCTCTCCAAACCAAAGGAAATCGATGATTGTTGCCTCTTAGGGCCCTCTTGGGAGGCCTCTTGGAGGCCTCTTGCAGGCCGTCTTGGAGGCCGTCTTCGGGCCGTCTTGGGGCCCTCTTGGCTCGAGAAGCCCCAGGGGGCACGCGGGAAGCCCCGAGAGAGTTGGCAATCCGGGGTCGGGACCCGATGGCACGCCCACTCCGTGCCCAGCGTTGCAGTGGCGGGTGCTCTACTGTCTGCACACACGGGGGACCTCCCTACGAGCGACCGTGCGAAAGGCCATATTGGAAACCAGACTGGAGATCCTACGGGGGATCCTGCGGGAGACCATGCGGGAGACCATACGGAAGCCATACAGGATACCGTAGTGTAGACCATGCGGGAGACCATCCGTGAGACTACGCGGGAGACCATACGGGAGACCCTAAGGGGGGACCAGGTGGAGTGACGATTCGCTGGAGGCCATGCCAGAAATCACCAGGCCACACATCCCATGGTGGGCAACGGCGCCCCCAGTGAGACCAAACGGGAGACAATCAAATCACCGATTCCGGGACTGGCAGCGGCCCCCCGGCCCCTCTTACGAGCCAAATGCACAGTCCTGACGGACAAGCGGCTCTGGTAACAAAACACAACACCACGACCTCGGAGGTCTGAGTGCGTGTTTCTGACGGGGAGGTCCTCAGTGGCCTTGTCAGCTTCTCGAGACCCGTGGCGTCCGTTCATGAATCTGTTGCCGCCGGCGGGGCCACGGCCGTTACGGTTCCGAGGCTCATGCTCACCTCTGGCAGACGAGGAGGGCAGGAGAGCCAGAGATCGCCGCTGCCCTCGCTTCACCATCGGGCGGGGCGAAGGGGAGGATGGGGAAGGGCGTGATTTGGAAATCTGCTGCATGCAGCTGGTGTCGGCCCCTCCGCTGGGCACGTTCCTCGATGCACGAACAGGCGCCCTGGAGGCGCCAGGAGAGCCGCGTGCATGCAGCTTCGGGAGCCTTGAGACGGGGGTCAATGCAAACGGGGTTCCGCCAGAGCGCCGGATCCTTCAGGATCCTGCAGAGCTACGGGTGCACTGACCTGGGCTTGCGCGCAGGATCTTGCAGGATCCTGCAAGGCCTGACGAGCCCGGGTTTGCACAGACCCGGGCCAGTCGTGTGCCCCCGGCGGCGGATTCCCCAGCCTCTGCTGCCCCTCCTTCCCGCCCCGAGGCATGCCCGCCACATCGCGCGCCCAGAGCGTTGGGCCGCGACCTGCCGCTGCGCAGCCGCCCGCTCCTGCGCCGTCGGCCGTTGCGCCGTCCGCCAAGCCCGCCTCGGATGCCAAGCCTGCCGAGGAGGCGGCGGTCGCCAGGGCGGTGCCGGCGGCGGGCGGCGCTGAGGCGCGGCCTCTGAGGTTCCGGAGCTGCATCTGCGCCTGCACCGGGTGGCAGGCGGCCCTGTTCGCGGCCGACGTGTACTACCACACCAATACAGGCAGGGTGCCCTGGGGATTGGCCCTCGGGCTGCACGCTGCGCTGGCTGCCCTCGCTTCTGTGATGACGGGGGCCGAGGGCGACTACGGCATTGTTCCTTTCATCGGAGGGCGCATCGATTCCAGCATATCGGCCGCAAGGGCGGCTCTGGGCAAGCCACTCGGAGGCTTGTTTGGATCCCACGTCTTCATCTTGTTTATCTCATTATACCTCAGCGCGTTCAGCGTGCCCCTCATCTTGGCAAGCGGGGCACCGTGGTCGCCATACATGTGGTGTTCCGTCTTATCCCACTGCCTGTGGCAGAGTCCGCCATCGTGCTAAATCAACACTCCGTGCGGCGATGCTTGGAGCACCGCCCAGAATGCTGTAATATGCCTGGGCACCTCTCGGCCGTGTGGGGGGGGGACTCGTGGGGCTGCCTTGGGTCTCGGGGCCCTCTTGGGCAATCTTGGGGTCCTCCTTGGCTGTCCTGTGCCTCTCTTTGGCCGTCTTAGGTCCTTCTTGGGGCTGTCCTGGACCGTCGTGGGGGACCTCTTGGGCCCCCTCATTGGGCTCTTTCGGCATCTCTTTGGCCAACCGTTGGCCCCCTTAGAACCATGTCGAGTCGACAGACCTGGGACCCCCCCCCCAAGAAAATAGTCGAAAGCCAAAGGCAAAACATAGGTTTGTAATGATTTTGGTTATCTTGGAAAGCCTCTCGGATCTCTCTTTGGATCTCTTCGGTGTGTTGGAAGCCTCTGGGGCTCCCTTTGCGCTCCTGCTTTTTTCCCGGAAAGGGCGTAGGCCCAGGGTTCTCTTTTAGAGGTTTACCCCAGGAGATGGGCCGGCGAATTTCTTTTGCGATAACTAACGAGGTCGCCAAGGGCCGGCGAATCAAAATTTGAGGATGTTTCGAGCGAAACGTTTGTTGTTCAGAATTTGTTGAGGATGTCTCGAGCGAAACGCTTGTATTGTTTTATAGATTGTCCTTTCCTGGGGACCTGAATTCTGAGGATCTCTCAAGTGGATTGCTTGTTTTCACGTGCCCAGGTCTTGAGGATGTCTCGAGCGAGACGCTTGGTTTCACGCCTCCAGGTGGCCCAGACAGATGTATAGCATGAGGATTTGTTGAGGATGTCTCGAACCAGAGGCTTGTTTTCACGTGTCCAGGTCGCCCAGGCGGATGTCTAGCATGAGGATGTGTCGAGGAAGTCTCGATCGAGAAAAACGCTTGTTTGCACGTGTCCAGGTTGCCCAGGCGGATGCCTAGCATGAGGATGTGTTGAGAATGTGTTGAAAATGTCTCGAGAGTTACGCTTGTTTTCACGTGTCCAGGTCGCCCAGGCGGATGTCCAACATGAAGATGTATTGAGGATGTCTCGAACGAGACGTTTGCTTTCACGTGTACAGGTCGCCAAGGCGGATGTCTAGAATGAGCAGGTGTTGAAAACCTCTCGAGCGAAACGCTTGTTTTCACGTGCCCAGGTCACCCAGGCGGACGTCTTACATGAAGATGTGTTGAAGATGTCTCGAGCGAACTACTTGTTTTCACGTGTCCAGTTCGCCCAGGCGGATGTCTAGCATGAGAATGTGTTGAGGATGTGTGGAGCGAAACGCTTGTTTTCACGTGTCCAGGTCGCTCAGGCGGATGTCTAGAATGAGGATGTTGACAGGATGTCTCGAGCGAAACGCTTGTCCCCAGCACGTTCCGTAGCGCGTCCCCTTGGCACGTCCCGCGGTGCGTCCCCATGGCACGTCCCCTGGCATGTCGCCTGGCGCGTCCCTTGAGACGTTCCGCGGCGCGTCCTCCTGGCATGTCCCCCTGTCAATTAGCTCTGCGGCAGATACTATGTGTTCAGGCAGCTCGAGCTTAAGATCCAGATCAGTTCGGTCAGGACTCGGATGCAAAGGAGGACTCGATCCACGACGCTATAGAGCACAACCGCGGCATGGCACATCGCAATTCAGCACGGTGCAGCACAGCACAGACTTCGGCACGGTACATCAAGATCGATACAATCAGCATTGCAACCTGGCACGTTCCTTGGCACGTTCCGTGGGGCGTCCCTTGGCGAGTCCCCCTGGCACGTCGCGTGGCGCGTCCCCTGGCACATTCCGTGGCACATCCATTGGCACGTTCCGTAGCTCGTCCCCTTGGCACGTCCTACGGTGCGACCCCATGGCACGTCCCCTGGCACGTCGCTTGGGGCGTCCCTTGGGACGTTTCGCTGCTCGTCCTCCTGGCATGTCCCCCTGTCAATTAGCTCTGGGGCAGCTACTATGTGTTCAGGCAGCTCGAGCTTAAGATCCAGATCAGTTCGGTCAGGACTCGGATGCAAAGGAAGACTCGATCCACGACGCTATAGAGCACAACCGCGGCATGGAACATCGCAATTCAGCACGGTGTAGCACAGCACAGCCCTCGGCACGGTACATCAAGATCGATACAATCAGCATTGCATGTGCCCGTCACCCAATCAGGTGTCTTTGAAAACGCTGCCATGCGTTACATTTCTATATTCCTTGCCGGGTTCGTGGGTCGATCATGTTCCCGGAAAGGGCGTAGGCCCAGGGTTCTCTTTTAGAGGTTTACCCCCGGAGATGGGCCGGCGAATTTCTTTTGCGATGACTAACGAGGTCGCCAAGGGCCGGCGAATCAAAATTTGAGGATGTCTCGAGCGAAACGCTTGTTTGTCAGAATTTGTTGAGGATGTCTCGAGCGAAACGCTTGTATTGTGTTATAGATTGTCCTCTCCTGGGGACCTGAATTCTGAGGATCTCTCAAGTGGATTGCTTGTTTTCACGTGCCAGGTCTTGAGGATGTCTCGAGCGAGACGCTTGGTTTCACGCCTCCAGGTGGCCCAGACAGATGTATAGCATGAGGATTTGTTGAGGATGTCTCGAACCAGAGGCTTGTTTTCACGTGTCCAGGTCGCCCAGGCGGATGTCTAGCATGAGAATGTGTCGAGGAAGTCTCGATCGAGAAAAACGCTTGTTTGCACGTGTCCAGGTTGCCCAGGCGGATGCCTAGCATGAGGATGTGTTGAGAATGTCTCGAGAGATACGCTTGTTTTCACGTGTCCAGGTCGCCCAGGCGGATGTCCAGCATGAAGATGTGTTGAGGATGTCCCGAGCGAGACGTTTGCTTTCACGTGTACAGGTCGCCAAGGCGGATGTCTAGAATGAGGAGGTGTTGAAAACGTCTCGAGCGAAGCGCTTGCTTTCACGTGCCCAGGTCACCCATGCGGACGTCTCACATGAAGATGTGTTGAGGATGTCTCGAGCGAACCACTTGTTTTCACGTGTCCAGTTCGCCCAGGCGGATGTCTAGCATGAGAATGTGTTGAGAATGTGTGGAGCGAAGCGCTTATTTTCACGTGTTCAGGTCGCTCAGGCGGATGTCTAGCATGAGGATGTTTACAGGATGTCTCGAGCGAAACGCTTGTCCCCAGCACGTTCCGTAGCGCGTTCCCTTGGCACGTCCCGCGGTGCGACCCCATGGCACGTCCCCTGGCACGTCGCCTGGCGCGTCCCTTTGGACGTTTCGCGGCGCGTCCTCCTGGCACGTCTCCCTGTCAATTAGCTCTGGGGCAGCTACTATGTGTTCAGGCAGCTCCAGCTTAAGATCCAGATCAGTTCGGTCAGGACTCGGATGCAAAGGAGGACTCGATCCACGACGCTATAGAGCACAATCGCAGCGTGGCGCATCGCAATTCAGCACGGCGCAGCACAGCACAGACTTCGGCACGGTACATCAAGATCGATAACAATCAGCATTGCAACCTGGCACGTTCCTTGGCACGTTCCGTGGTGGGGCGTCCCTTAGCGAGTCCCCCCGGCACGTCGCGTGGCGCGTCCCCTGGCACATCCCGTGGCACATCCATTGGCACGTTCCGTAGCGCGTCCCTTTGGCACGTCCCGCGGTGCGACCCCATGGCACGTCCCCTGGCACGTCGCCTGGCGCGTCCCTGGGGACGTTCCGCGGCGCGTCCTCCTGGCATGCTCCCCTGTCAATTAGCTCTGGGGCAGCTACTATGTGTTCAGGCAGCTCGAGCTTAAGATCCAGATCAGTTCGGTCAGGACTCGGATGCAAAGGAGGACTCGATCCACAACGCTATAGAGCACAACCTCGGCATGGCACATCGCAATTCAGCACGGTGCAGCACAGCACAGACTTCGGCACGGTACATCAAGATCGATACACTCAGCATTGCATTTGCCCGTCACCCAGTCAGTTGTCTTTGAAAGCGTTGCCATGCGTTACATTTCTATATTCCTTTCCGGGTTCGCGGGTCGACCGTGTTCCCGGAAAGGGCTGAGGCCCAGGATTCTCTTTTAGAGGTTTACCCCCGGATCTGACGGCTGTAGGGCCGGCAAATTTCTTTTGCGATAAATAACGAGGTCGCGTAGGGCCGGCGAATCAAAATTTGAGGATCTCCCTAGCGAAACGCTTGTTTTTCAGAATTGGTTGATGATGTCTCGAGCGAGAAGCTTGTTTTGTGTTATAGATTGTCTTCTCCTGGGGACCAGAATTTAGAGGATCTCTCAAGTGAAATGCTTGGTTTCACGTGCCCAGGTCTTGAGGATGTCTCGAGCGAGACGCTTGGTTTCACGCCTCCAGGTTGCCCAGGCAGAGGTAAGCGCCAGGATTTGTTGAGGATGTCTCGAGCGAGACGCTTGGTTTCACGCGTCCTCGTCGCCCAGGCGGATGTCTAGAATGAGGAGGTGTTGAGGAAGTCTCGATCGAGATGCTTGTTTGCACGTGTCCAGGTTGCCCAGGCGGATGCCTAGCATGAGGATGTGTTGAGAATGTCTCGAGAGATACGCTTGTTTCACGTGTCCAGGTCGCCCAGGCGGATGTCTAACATGAAGATGTGTTGAGGATGTCTCGAGCGAGACGTTTGCTTTCACGTGTACAGGTCGCCAAGGCGGATGTCTAGAATGAGGAGGTGTTGAAAACGTCTCGAGCGAAACGCTTGTTTTCACGTGCCCAGGTCACCCAGGCGGACGTCTCACATGAAGATGTGTTGAGGATGTCTCGAGCGAGCTACTTGTTTTCACGTGTCCAGTTCGCCCAGGCGGATGTCTAGCATGAGAATGTGTTGAGGATGTGTTGAGCGAAACGTTTGTTTTCACGTGTCCAGGTCGCTCAGGCGGATGTCTAGAATGAGGATGTTTACAGGATGTCTCGAGCGAAACGCTTGTCCCCAGCACGTTCCGTAGCGCGTCCCCTTGGTACGTCCCGCGGTGCGTCCCCATGGCACGTCCCTTGGCATGTCGCTTGGCGCGTCCCTTGAGACGTTTCGCGGCGCGTCCTCCTGGCATGTCCCCCATGTCAATTAGCTCTGCGGCAGATACTGTGTGTTCAGGCAGCTCGAGCTTAAGATCCAGATCAGTTCGGTCAGGACTCGGATGCAAAGGAGGACTCGATCCACAACGCTATAGAGCACAACCTCGGCATGGCACATCGCAATTCAGCACGGTGCAGCACAGCACAGACTTCGGCACGGTACATCAAGATCGATACACTCAGCATTGCAACCTGGCACGTTCCTTGGCACGTTCCGTAGGGCGTCCCTTGGCGAGTCCCCCTGGCACGTCGCGTGGCGTCCCCTGGCACATTCCGTGGCACATCCATTGGCACGTTCCGTAGCGCGTCCCCTTGGCACGCCCCGCGGTGCGACCCCATGGCACGTCCCCTGGCACGTCGCTTGGCGCGTCCCTTGGGACGTTTCGCGGCGCGTCCTCCTGGCATGTCCCCCTGTCAATAACTCTGGGGCAGCTACTATGTGTTCGGGCAGCTCGAGCTTAAGATCCAGATCAGTTCGGTCAGGACTCGGATGCAAAGGAAGACTCGATCCACGACGCTACAGAGCACAACCTCGGCATGGCACATCACAATTCAGCACGGTGTAGCACAGCACAGCACTCGGCACGGTACATCAAGATCGATACAATCAGCATTGCATTTGCCCGTTACCCAAACAGGTGTCTTTGAAAACGTTGCCATGCGTTACATTTCTATATTCCTTGCCGGGTTCGTGGGTCGATCGTGTTTTTTTTGGCTTGGAGGGGGGTGTGGGCTGCTTCCCGAGGGAGGCAATCATGGGCCATCCTGGCGGCCCTGGTGGCCTCCCTGGCAATCCCTGGCCCTGGGAGGGGCCTGGACCGCCCCAGGGGTGCACCCCGGGCGGCCAGGAAGGTTCGGGGGGAGGGGGGGGGGGGGGCACGCATTGCCCGCTGCGTGAGGAGACGGGGGGAGATCTTGGAAGACTCCGCAGGCGCGCGAGCGGCGATGCAGGGCGACGGCGATGCAGGGCTTCGGTATCGTGGGAACGCGCGGCTCGCGCTTTCCTGCAGTTCGCTGCGTCGCTTTTCGTTCGATACATCCGCAGCTCGGAACTGTAGGAAAGTGTGGTTCGTGAGTTCCTACAGTTCGGTCTCCAGCATCACCGTTGAGCAACATCGCCGTTGGCGTGGCCCTGGAGATTGTCTACAGGAACCCTACCAGGCAGCACTCGGCAGCCACCACGCCTCAACACGTTCTGTGGGGACACGTCGGCGGGCTCTTGAGCATGATCGTGCACGCAGCGAACTTTGTCTACAGTGCCGCTGCCTTTGTGTACAGCAAGGTGCTCAAGAAGTTGAAGACGCACTGAAGCCTCGCCGAGAGGCAGCCGAGAGGGCACTGCACGCGACGTGTCTAGCGTGTGCAGGCTTCCCCGCGTCTGCGAACATGTGCGACGGTGAGTGGTACGTCCTGTTGTTGCCACTCCGAATGGTATGGTATTCTGGCAGGCTCTGAGATCCTGAGCCGACGCATGATTGCGGCACCACACAAAAGTCAGCCATGCCTGTGGAGGACACAGCGGGTTGCGTCCTGCACATCCACATGCGATACATGTACGGGGCAAACTACCATAATGCGTGAACCAGTAAAGGAGGTTGAGGATTGAGTGTGCGTGTGTGGCGAGGCGTGGCTCGCAAAGGGCAGCCCGGCATATTGTGGTTATGCCCTCCGACGCGCGGAGAAGAGGGGGCGCAGAGAGGACACATGGGAGGAGGAGGAGGAGGAGGAGGAGGAGGAGGAGGAGGAGCAGCAGGAAGCCAAGGTGGAGGAGGAGGAGTTGGAGGAGGAGGACCTGAGGAAATCCAAGATGCATCAACGATGCTGCAATCTGCCCATCCGTCCCAAGTCCCCTCTTCAGAAGCCTCTGTGGCAAAGGTTCCCCGTCACTGCGGGAAGTCCCCCTTTGAAACATTGGCGACACATGGGCATGCAATTCAGGCGAGAGCCCTGTTTTAAAATGGAGTTGCCATCCATACGTCTGGATATAAGGACGGCGACGGGACAGGATCTGAAAGTTCAAGGAACTGTCCAGCGAGAGCCTTGCTTTTAAAACAGAGTCGCCCTCACCCTGTGCAAATGCTGTAGATGTTCACACGCATGGTCGTAGCGCCGATGGAAGTCCCAAGAGACAGCCACGTTACGGCAAGGAGTAACTTTCCTTCCGCGTCACCGTTGCGCAGTGTCAGGTCTCGGGTCATACAGACCAAGGAAGTAGCAAGCGAAAGTTCTATTTTGAAAAGGACCCACTCTCCGTCCAGGTGGTGGTTGGAAATCGGTACAAGACGAATGTGAGCGGCGCTGAGGCGAGAGCCACAGATTCAGAGTGACCCGCCCCTCCAGCCGGGTAATTGTCGAGACTGTGTCAGACGAGTGGAAATGGCGCTAAGGCGAGATCCACATGTTCCAGACGACGGTCCCTCCACGTGTGCAGCTGTTGGAAATGCCACATCTCGGAGTCATCGAGGGGAGGTCCCAGGCGAAAGGCCAGGCCCGCCCTACCGGCAGGTCTGGGTGTCAGACGAGCAGCAGTTGACTAAAGTGAAAAGATGGAGGAGGAGGAGGAGGAGGAGGAGGAGGTAGAAAGGTGAGGGGGAGAAGAAAGAGAGGAAGAACAAGTAGGAAATACGCATGACAAGGAAGGCAGGAGCTTGAAAGGAGCAAGGAGGAGGAGAAGGGGGAGGAGGAGGAGAAGAAAGAAGGAGGAGAAAAAGGGGGACACGGGGTAGAGCGGAGAAGGGGCAGCAGGGAGCGAAGGGCAGTGCGGGAGAGAATGACAAGGATGGCGCGCAGGTGGAGGTGGGAAGGAAGAGAGGAGGGACGAAGGAGGGAGGAGGGAGGAGGAAGAAGAGATAATTGGCAAGGGACGAATGAGAGGAGGGGAGGGCGAGGGGGAGGGGGGCCAGTGGCAGGTAACATAGGGAGGGACGTGGGAGGAGGGGGACCGGCAACATACCACAGAAGAGCGGACAGGAAATATTACACGTCGTGAACACATGTTGCGGCGACGGTTCTCTGCAGTAGCAAATTATACATGTTGGTCATGCGAATTGCAGAACGTAGCAGAACATCGGGTAGTTCAATAGGAAAATGAGCTCTGATTGGAGTATTTATAGTACGCCCATTCAGGCCGAATGGGCGGGGGGAGGGGGTGGGGAAGGATTGAAGCCGGGCTGACGCAGCACTGGGCGACAGTGTCGTGACGCCAGGCTGCCTTCGAGGCCGAACCGGCGAGATTCACGCCGCGCCCCCCCCGCGCGCCACAGCTCGGAGCGCAAGGGTAGACCACCCGAAGGTGCGCCGAGATAACCGCGCTCCGAGGTCTGGGCCAGAGAGAGCTGCCATCCGCAGACGCGCTAACGGTGTGTTAGCTAACGGCGAAGTAGGGAATCCAATTGTAGGAAGGCGTGGTTCGTGGCTGAACCAATTAAAGGAACGCGTGGTTCGTGTTGTCCTCGAACTCGCTGAGTCGTTCTCGTTCGATACATTCGCATATTCTAAATGTAGAAAACGGTGTTCCGTGATATCCTACGGTGGGTTATGCGTGAGTTCGGTGTCACAAACAAGCAGATCCCCAACCGCACCGATAACCAAGCACGCCGTTAGCGCGGCCTTGGGCCATGCTCCAGGAGGCGTGAAGAAGTTAGGTGACCTGGATCATTGAGGATAGAAGAAGCCCTTCACCCGAATCAAATGGTGAAGACGTGGTCTCACTTGGGCCCCCGTCTTTGCATATTAGGGGTAATGACTCTGGGCGGTTTGGCTTGATACGTCTGCAGAAAAGACCCCCTATCCCAAATGTATTTGGCCCTCCTAACTTGGGCCCCTTCACAAAGGGTTAGAGGCCTTTCTTTGCGAATGTCTAGAGGAGGAAGGAGGTGCGGGAGGCGGCGGGGGAGACAGAGGTATGATCCCATCACATCGTGGACTCATATGTGCGCCTCCTTCTCCACACCTTCCTCCTTCCTCTTCACCCTCTCCTTGTCCTCCCCCCCTGTTCCCCTTGTACTCCTCCGTCTCATGCTCTTCCGACGTTTCCCCCTCATCTTCTTGTTTTGTCTTCTTGCTCCTCTCGTCTTTCCCCTCCTGTGCATCTGCATCCACCTCCCTGCAGAGGTCTCCCCAGGTATGGTCTCCTGTAGAACTCTGAACGTCGCTGGGCGCCTGCGGCGGTCTCCGAAGCTGCGGATCCAGACGTGGCAGGATGTGGGCGTCTTGTCCTGCCACCTCCCCCAGACCCCGCAACCCCCTCCCCGACCTTCTTACACCCTGCGCACCCCGCACACACCGGCACACCCCGCCCAACCCGCAGAACCCCGGGCAACCCGCACATCCCCCCACAGCCCCCACAATCCGCACAACCCCCGCACCCTCCCGCAACCCACGCAATCCGCACAACCCCCGCAGCCCCCCCACAGGACCCACAACCCACAAACCCGCACAATCTTCGCAACCCGCAACACCGCACAACCCTGGACAACACGCACAATCCGCGTATCCCCGCGCAACCTTCAGATCCTTACACAAACTGCAGACCCCGCACAACCCGCCCAAACCCGCACAACCCCGCACATCCCGCGCAACCCCGTGCAGTGCACAACCCCGCACCACCCTCACAACACAGACAACCCATGAAACTTGCACAAGCCGCGCAGCCCATATCCCTCGCAACCCTGCCCACAAACCGCAGAACCCACACACACACACACACATGCGCGCGCGCACACACACACACACACACGCGCGCGCACACAACTCGACAACCCGCATAATCTGCGCAACCCTAGGTCCGAAGGTTTTTTGGATTGCGCATGTTGTACAGGGTTGCGCGGGCTGTGCGGGCTGTACGAGCTGTGAGGGTTGTTGTGTGGGGTTGTGCGGGGTTGTGTTGGTTGTACGGGCTCTTCGGGTCGCGCGGGTTCCCGTTTTGTGAGGTTGGAGGGCAGCGGTGGGCGGGGGAGTGGAGCACGACCGACCACTTCTGGATCTAATGGTCCAAAAGTTCCCTGAGGATCAAAACGCCCAAGACACTCGATCATCGTCCTCCTGGTCAGGATTTAGCCAAGCCTTGAACCTTCACTCCTTCATTCCTGTTCCTTATATATGTAACTCCTCCCTTTAGCACCCCGAGGCCGATCGAAAGGGCGGGCCGGACGTTTCGCCTGAGACGTCTTCACAATTTACGACCCTGAAGCTTAGGAGTTGACAACAAGTTCACAGATGGAGGGCGGGTGTTTTTTAAATGTGGTTCTCGCTTTGGTGCCGCGAACATTTGTTTAAAATTGCAACAGCTTCACGGATTGAGGCCGGGTCATTCTTCAAAATGTTGTTCTCGCTTTTGCGACCCGCGCGTCCGTTCAAACAACAATGACTTCACGGATTGAGGGCGGGTCGTTTTCAAAATGCAGTTTTCGCTTTAGCGCAGCGCGCATTTGGTTTTAAAGTGCACAAACAATTCCACGGATTGAGGGCGGGATGTTTTCAAAATGTGGTTCTCGCCTTCGCGCCACACATATTCGTTATAACGTGCAAGAGCTTTGCAAGAGCTTCACGGATTGAGGCCGGGTCATTTTTAAGATGTGATCTTCGCTTCAGCGCCGCGAACACTCGTCTTGAACATTCGCAAGTGTTTCACGGATTCCAGTGGTCAACGTTCCAGAAATGGTGTTTGGGAAGGGCTCCGGATTGTACTTGCGCGACAGTTACATTGATTCGTTGTGTTGAAGTCCCAAGAATGGCGTCCTGGCACGATTCCGGATCGTCAAGACTTGACTCGTGGCGCTCGAGTCCCGAGAATGATGTTTGGCATGATTCAGGGTCTTCAAACGGTTGTCTCCCAACGAGGTAGTTATTTCAGTGGAAATAAACCTTTGTATGGGGCATGTGGAAAAAGGAGCTTGGACGGAGGGTGTATACCAACATTGTTGATGAGTTTGGGGTTTGCATTGGTCCTCCTCCTTCCCCTCCTCCTCCTCCTCCTCCTCCTCCTCCTCCTCCTCCTCCTCCTCCTCCTCCTTTTTTTCTTTCTCAGGCGTTTCGCATTCGGGCTCTTGGGGCGGCCCGACCTCGCGAGACCCCAGTCGCCGACTGCCCCGCCCAGGGCGGCGGTGCATCCCTCACCGGGCGCGGGAGCGCCGCCACTGACGTTCCCGCTGGCCGGGCAGCACCACCAAGAGCGGAGGCAACGGACAAGCGCCCGCCTGCTTTTTCGCGCGGCGGGGGCCCGCGGGGCCCTGGCGGGCCACTTCGGCGAGCCTTGCGAGGCCCCGCGGGCGCAGGCTGCAGGCATGGCGCGCAGGGGTCCTGGTAGCGACGGCGATGCAGGGCCTGAGCATGGCCATGCCCGGCCGCAAGCTGCTCCTTGGACCGAAGGAGCCACGCGGGCGGTGCCCACGATGCCACCAGACTACGGGCCAATCGCATCGTGTGCGTTTGTGACAGAGACGCACCAGGACCAGTCGTTCACAAGGCGAGCATGGCGCACCAGGAGGCCCTGTCCAAGCGCGACCCACTACCGCACCAGCCTAGGTCAAGCGAAGCGGGATGCCGAGCCGACGGACCACGTCGCCAGCGCGTCGAGGGCAGCATGGCCAACATGCCCATGGCCCTGGACCGGCTTTCGGTGGGAGGCAGTGGCAGCGGGCATACCAAGTGGGCTGCGAAGGAGACAGTCAAGGATGAAGGTGCGGCACCGGCCGCTGCAGATGGAGCTTCTGCATCGGACCCCAGCGTCGCCCATATCGACGGGACCAGCCTCGAGCATTACACCCCCGCCTTCCGCAAGCGCGGCGTCGACGACGAGCAGCTCGAGCACGACTTGGCTAAGCTCAAGCAGCCGCGCGTGGCCATCAGAGGGACGCAGGCGGAGGTCACATCCCTCGGGGCCAAGTCGGACAACTCCGGGGCCAAGAAAATCCATTTTGAAACCGAGTTCAAGCAGAACAAAACGAGGGGGCCAACGCAAAGAAATACGCCGACGACTCAAGGAAGGCCGCCAAAGAGCTGGAGGCCAGGATCGTTTTCACAGCCGCCTCCACCTCAGAGTTCAATACCAGCCTCAAGCAAGCAATGGTGCGGGCCATGCCGCTGGGAGCGCAGGGGCCCGCAGCCGACACCGAGCAGGACGCCGCCGGGCCAGTCCCAGGGAAGTAAGAGGGCCCTGGAGCGCCTGGCGCAGCGCCTGGGCATGTCCAAGAAGAGGCACCGCCGCTTCTGAGAAGCAGAACCTCAAGGCCTGCGAGGACAAATCAAACAGCAGTTCGCCCGAGGAGAAGAACTGCATCAGGGGCTCAGTTTTGTTGAGGCCAAGATCACATCATGGGATTCAGGGCGGGGAGTCCTGCCGCTGTTGGATGATACCGTTGTCTTTGTTCAGGAACGCATGCTGACGCGCGGGGGATTATTGGAGGCACGTCGAACATTGCGGAGCCAAGTCTGGGCCACGGCATTTGTCACTTCAGTTGTCAAACATAAAGGAATGCAAGGAGGCACCGCAGCCTTGGCTAGGAAACACATTGATTTCTGGCGCGATCGGCGTGGCCGAGTCAGGTCGCCAGCAGAGGGTGCGCTGGGCATGTTCGACTTCCTGGGCTTGGCGCATCGGCGCTAAGCTAGGCGCGCCTGCAGACGGGCGTCGGCTTCCAGGGCGTTGGTCTCGGCATTCTCCACGCGGTGCGAGAGCACCGGCCAAGGCACGGGCTACCCTGGGCCATGGGCGGGGACTGGAACACGGGCCCCAGGGATGCGGCGAGCTCCGCGGGTTTTCAGACCCTGGGGGCTATGGCGCACCAGCCCGACACGCCCGAGCGCACTGGCAGGCGCGGCACACGCTACACCAGTGACTTCGGCACTGGCAGGAGGGTCGGGCCGGCGATGCGCCCGCCAGACGCGGGCCCCTCGCTCGGCCTGGCCACGCACGACGTCGTCCGCGCGAACTTCCAACGGAAGACCGAGTGGCCCCCGGCCCGCTGCCAGCGGGGCCTCGCCAGAGGCCGCCACATTGGACAGACGCGCAGCTCGGGCTCGACAGGACCCACCGGGACACGAGCAGCGCCGAAGGGACCAACTTGGCGGAGGGCCAGCAGGCAGGCGGTGGATCAGGCGCACGCCCAGTGGCCCAGCACTGCGAGGGCGGGCGTCCGAGGCGCGATAAATCGGGGCGCCAAGGCGACGCAGGAATTCGGCGGGCCCGCTCGCGCCAGGCAGGTCGCCCCCCCTGGGGCGCTTGCCGCAGAGTGCAACGGCGAGACCGCTTCCGGGGAGAGCCATCGCATGGCCTCTCGGAGCAGCTGCTCAAGGTCAAGGGTTTGGCCGCACAGCGCGACGACAGGAGTAGTGACGACGCCGACCGCCATCGGCCATATCAGTTCGGCCGCCGATCGCGAGGGGCCCCCCCCGCGCTGCCAGGGCGCCATGGAACGCCCGGGCAAGTACGGCAGCGCGCGCCCCCAGCGTGACCGATATCAGGACTGGATGGACATGGTCAGCGGTGTTCTCAGGCAGATCGATGCCAGCGTCGAGCCCGCCACGACGGACGTCGAGCCCACCGACTCTCAGGCCCGCGGGGGCGTCGAGCTCGGCATGTGCGTAGGGGCAGCCAGGCGGCGTTCATGGCCCGGCGGGTTTGGGTCTGGCACTGGCAGCGCTCGGCGGGCCTCGGGCGCACGGGCAGCGTGGAGCCAGCTGCGGTGACAGCCAGGCGGCGCGCGTGGTCGGGCGGGCCTGGCCCGGTTGCTGATGCCGCGGCGGCTCATTACGGATTGCGAATGTGAGACGCAACGTTTTCTGCGGCGGCACATTGCCACTGCGTTGGCTCGAAGCCCAAATGCGCGCGCGGCCGCTGGGACCGAGCTTGCGTTAAGTCGGGCCTGTCCCTCTACAGGGGGAATTCCCAAAATAGTGAAAACATAGCCTGGGGACGATGCTTGAATTTGTTTGAACATGTTTTGAATATGTTTTGATGATTTTCAATGTTTCGCCCAAAATCCCCCCGTAGGGGGACAGGCCCGACCTAAACTAATGGCGAATTTCGCGGGGCACGTGGGCATGGCGGCCTTCGGCGGCCTTGCGCGCGGCAGAGGGATCAAGGGCCGGCGCGAGGCACTAGCGGGGGACCGTCTGCGCGGGGCGCGCGCGCGCGCGCCGCACACGCGGACGAAAGGGCCCGGCGATGTCGCCGCAGAGCTCGACGACGGAATTGCGAAGCGCATCCAGATAAGGTCGGCATGCTTCGTGGCGTCGCTGGGCGAGCATCAAGCCGACTGGCCCGTAGTTTAGACTGTCCGCCCGCCCGGTAAGCCCGACGAGCTGCCCCCTGCCCTGCACGCGGCGATCGCGGCAGTCATCCAGGGCAACGGGCACGAACGCCGACAGCGCCGCCTCACCACCGCGCAGGCACGCAAGGCGAGCAGGCCCCCCGATTCCTCGAAGCAAAGACATGCCAGCCAGGAGGCATTCACCCTCGACGCATGGGATGGCTCAGCGGCGCGGAGCCGCAAACCGCGCCTTGCGGGCGGAGGCCGATCGGCCAGCTCAAGAGCTTGCACCGCATATAGGGCGACACCACAAGCCAGCGCCGCAAAGCTGGGGGCGCGCCTTGGACGAGCGCGGGATCTTCAGCACAGGCACCTCCCGCGAGGTCACGGACAACACTTGGCGCGCAGCAGTCAGGGCTGGGTCGGGGGGGGAAGTCCTTCCTCGTCTTGCCGCGGGGCCCGACGAAGTCCTTCGAGACGAACTCGCGCAACATCCCGCGCCGCCCCGGGCGCCAGGAGCGCTTGGCCCTTCGACGCCCTCAGGGTCGCGCTCGACGCGTCCGGATGGAGACGCATCTTCATGCTCGACGGCTCGGCGGGGGACAGTGCGAAGCGCGGGAAGTGGTATTGCATCAAGAACGCCATGGACACAGCGCGCACCAAGGCCGCGGATCGCGCAGGCGCGAGGGCCTCACTGAGCTAGACCTGTCCACGGTCCGGCGGGACGCGGTCGCCAGCACCCTCGCCTCCAAGCACCTGGCGCCCCTTGAGAAATTGTTTGCGGCAGCAGTCGTCAGCGGGACCTACCGCGCAGGCGCCGAGATGGCCGAGAGGGGCTATGACGACAGCGCAGGTGAGCGCAGGCATTATCGCGTGCCAGATACGTTGGCGCATCGCGCGGTCTTCGAGCTGAGCCACTGAAAGGTAGCCCCGCCCTCCCTCCCCGCGCTGAAAGCACGCGGCGCCCAAGGGGATGAATATGGCGTCTGCCAGTCTTGCCCGCGAGCCCCGCCCCTCCCCGCCTGGCCCAGGGCGGCCACGCCGCGCGCGCCAGCGAAGATGGTCGCGCAAGCTTTCGCCGGCGATGGGGAAGTGGATATCGGACGCCTTGCATTTCACCCTGGCCCGCCCTCAGGAAGATGGCTCAGCCGCAAACAGTGCCGCGTGCGGCGCGGCGACCTCGCATGCAGAGCGACGGTGAAGGTCAAGTCGCCTCAGGACGTCCCAGCCGCCTTTCAGACGGAGGTGAGTGGCGGATCATCCTCAATGCGTGGGCCGGCGAAACATCCAAGGTAACGCTCAACTTGTCGCCGGGACGGGCCCAGGAGAAGGTGCGGTTAGATGATGTCTTCTCGGAGACACGGCGTGGCTTGATGAACATCAGGCGTGCGTTGGCGTGCGGGCGTGCCCCCAAACATGAGTAGGCGCATTCGCCGCCACGTGAGCCTCCTTCCGCGGCCGAGAGGCCGTGCCTTCTACAGCACGATCTGCACGAGGTGGCCGATGGTCGTTGGCTGCACGCTCAATGCTTGCACGGTTTCTTCAGCTGGAAGGCCAGAGTGGCCTTGGAGCGCGGGCGCGCGGCGCCCGCGATTTGGGGTGGATTGCGTGAGCCCGCAGACACGTACGTCTTGTGGGGAGCGGTGACGGACCCGCAGGGTACGCCGCCAGAGCAAGGTCATGTTGCGCAGTACGCTGCCGAGTGAACTGCGCGCAGTGTGCGCCGTATGCCCAGCTGCAGTCGCGCGGCATGGCACCCAAGTGCCCAGCTCAACGCCCTGGGCTTGTCCATGAAGAGATGGGCAGGGAGCGTTGCCTCCACCCCCGGCACAGGTCGAAGGGAGGCGGTCCTGGAGAGTTCGGCCTTCCGTGATGTGTCCTTCCACTCGGCGAGCGCGTTGCACTACTCGCAAAGTAACTACTCCAAATGGCCTGGATCCCCCTCGGGGGTTCTACGATAGATTACTCCTCCTTGCCGCATCACCAGACGTGTCCGTACGTAGGCTGGTCCAGGCGCTTGGCTTGAATGTGACATATGTCCAGCAGTTCCTCGAATGGAGTACGGTTTTTATTTCAATATGGAGTTTTCGGTTCAGCTCTGCGCGCATAGATTTGTAAAGCTTGCACCAGCTAGACGGACGGAGGCGCAGTTGTTTTCAAGAAGGGTTTTTGGCTCCGACGCCTCGCACATTTGTCTTCAAGGCTTGCAACAGTTACACGGATGGAGGCCGGCTCCTTCCCCAAATGGGGCCTTTGCTGCGGCACGGCGCACATTTGTCTCGAATGTTTGCAACAGCTACGAGGCGGGAGGCCGCCAGAACCTCTTTCCAAAATGCACTCTCGCTTTAGCGCCGCGCACACTCGTTCCCCAAGCTTGCAACAGCTGCAAGGATGGAGGCCGCCCGCACCTTTTCCGAAATGGGGCTCTCGCCTCAAAGCCGCGCACATTGTTTTCGTAAGTGCGCAACAGATGCGATCCGTTTTCAACAACGAGTGTTCCGCCCCAGCGCCGTGCACATTCGCTTCACAATCTTGGAAGAGCTGCAAAGATGGAGGGCGATCCGTGTTCCAAGTGGGGCTACCGGTTTGGACAAGAAGCTCGAACATGTGTGTTTCACAGCTGCACGGGTGCGACTCGGCTCCTGTGTCATCATGAGGCACATCGCACGAGGTTCCCTCTCAAAGAATTCCCGGCGGTGTACAAGATATACGCGTTACATGGATTCGGGTGGATGGATTGTTGTCAAAACGGGGCTTTCGCCGGACACCTCGTTGAATTGTCTGATTTTACATTGCTGCGTTCCGTCGATCTCGCCAGAAGCACGCGAGGCTGTTCATGTTCAGAGCGGGGCCACTCGTCTGCAGGCCCTGACGGTGCTCGTCTTTCCATGGGACGGTTGCTGGACTGAAAAGCAAGGCTTGCAGGGATCTGCGAGGAGGGGATCTGGGACGGGAGGGTGTGTTGGAGCATCACTGTTGCGCCCCTTCTTCCCCTCCTCGTCATCCTTCTCCCCCTCCTCCCCACAGGCGCCCAGTGTTTCTCCTCACCCTGCCAACTTCTCAATTTCCACCCCTTCACCCTAGGGGCGCGGGGCATCAGGCGCGTGACCTCCTCCCTTCGGGCTGCGACAGGAGCATTGGAGGAAGAATGACACGCGCCTGGCCCCAACCCACCCACCCTTCTCGTCCCCCCTCACTCCCCTCCTCGTTTCCAACCCTTTCATCCTTTGACAAGCTTCATGAGGTGTTTGAAGACCTCAGGAAATCCGCAGAAGCACTTGCTAATTGACGGAGATTGCCTGAGCCTTGGCGAGAATCACAACAAAATCCGACGTTTCCTCTTTGCCACTTCCCCTGTCAAATCATTAGAAGGCCCTTCAAGCATTCGAAAACCACTTCGAACCTCCCGAAACCTCATCCCCTCCACCCCCTCCGTCGACTCCCGTCCTCCCGCTCCCCCTTCCTTTCTCCTGGTCCTCTGTCCTCATCGTCGTCGTCGTCGTCGGCGTCATCGTCGTCCTGCTCCTCCTCCTCCTCCTCCTCCTCCTCCTCCTCCTCCTCCTCCTCCTCCTCCTCCTCCTCCTCCTCCCTCCTCCTCCTCCTCCCTCCTCCTCCTCCTCCTCCTCCTCCTCCTCCTCCTCCTCCTCCTCCTCTTGCTCCTGGTCCCCATTGTCCCGTGGTCCTATTCGTACCCATCCTCGGATTCCGAAACACCCTCCCTTCCTTCCACCACCAACCCCGCGCGCGGGTGGCCAGCCGCCCGCCCCCTCGCCCAGGCCTGATCAGAAGATTGGAGCCCGGAGAGCAGCTCGAGGTGCTCGAACGCCCGGCCGTGACGGCAGAGGGAGGACGCTTTTTTGATTCTCGGCGTCGTCATCGTTGCCCCCCTCCTCGCCATCCTCCCCGCCGTCACCATGCATGTCCTCCTCCTCACTCCTCCGTCCTCCTGCTCCCGGCGCCCGCGAGCGAGAGAGGAGGAAAAAGGAGCAGCAGGAGGAGGGCGTGGATAGAAAGGGCGACGAGAACGAGGCGGAGGAGGAGGAGGAGGGCGAGGACGGCCAGGACGGCGAGGAGAAGGATGAAGAACACGATGACGAGGGCGAAGAGGATGAGGACCACAGGAAGCTCAGCACACACCACTGATACTGCAGTAGATTCTCCCGTTCCGAGTGCTCTCCTCATACAGTCACAAGAGCAAGCAAGTATGGTCACGATTGCGCGCTCCCGCTAGAAAGGCGAGGGGGCGAAGGCCACGTGAACCTGGACGGCGGGTGGCCCCAAATGCGTCGTTGAGCACGCAGCACACATGTATTCATCTTCCCCGAATGACGCTACAAATGTGAAATTTTAGAGGGGAGACCGCCGTCCATCCATGCAGCTGGTGGAAGCTTTGAGAAACGCGTGCGCGCCAGAGCGAGAGCACGACATGTTAACCAAATCGCCTTGAATCCGCGTTGCTAATCGGCATGGTAGACCGGATGTCGTTGCAGCGCAAGGTCCACAGTTCAAGCTGTGCGGAGCATGAAGCATGAGGATGTGTTGGCAGGTTTTGAAAATGAACCGTCCACCCTCCGTGAACATTCCAACAACGTGTGAGACGAATGCGCGCGGCGCACAGGTGAGAGTCATACTTTGAATGATACGGAAGTGTGCTCCATCCGTGTACTTGGCATAACGTGTTAGTGACTTATTGAAAATGACCCACCATCAACCGGTGCCACATGTCTAAATTTTGCAGCTTATGGATGATCGCTACGGTGTTAGCTTAAGGACAACCCTCCATTCTGGCATGCCTGCGGGTATGACGAGGAGAAAGTGTTTAGAGGGGAGAGGAGGAGGCAGGCAAGGAGGATGGTGAGGAGGAGAACGGAAGAGGAGGACGACGGCGATGAGGACGAGCGCCCTGCCGCGGTGGCAGAGGGACGACGTTTTTTGGATTCAGCGGAGGTGTCATCGCCGTCGTCGGCAAAGGAGGAGGAGGCGGAGGACAACGAGAAGGAGAAATGTGTCAAGAGTCAAGGGGAAGTAGGAACAGGAGGACAAGGACGAGGATAACTAACGCGAGGAGGAGTGCGAGAAGGACGATCGGCAGCAGAGGGAGCAGTAGCATGAAGAGCATGAGTAGAAGCACTGGCAATAAAAGGATCAAGAGCAGGAGGAGGACGACCAGGAAGAGGACGGGTGTGGGGGCAGGTGGAAGGATAAGGGGAAGGACAACGGAGAGGGCATGGGGGAGGGGGGCGGGGAGGAGAGGAGGGCTGGGGTAAGGACGAGGAAGAGGGAGGGGGGGGCCGGGGGGGGGGGCAAGCAGGGAGAGAGAACGGGATACGGCATGGGGATGAGGCGGAGGAGGAGAAGGAGGAGGAGGAGGAGGAGGGAAGGAGATGGATTGACAGGATGAGAAGTACGCAGAAAACGAGAAGGCGTACGAGGAGGAGGACATGGGTGCAGAGGCGGACGAGGAAGAGGACAGGAGGGGGAAGCGGGAGGGAGAGGGAGGGGTAGCAGGACGGAAAAAGGACAGAAAAAGGCTATGCTCAAAGGGTGCAGATACTCACTCTGAGACCGAAGAATAAGATGAGGACGCCGAGCGGTGGGCTACATGAGATGACAACCTTCCGAATGCAGAATTCTCGGGCGCACCTGATTTGCACGAGTGATCCTTCCGCTTACCGATGAGTGGCACAGAACGTGCCGCGCGTTGTCGTCACGCTGCGCATGGGGGTTCCGATCTGGGGTTTCGCCCACGACAGGCCCAAGTAGCCCCTGAGATTCGGTCCGGGTAAGCGTTTCTCATCCCGAGTCCTTTTCTGACGGGCCTGGTGCCCGAAGGCGTTCCCCGGAGACAGGCAACAGTTGAGCACCTCCCGTCGCCATTTGTCAGCGTCGCAAGGGGGCCCGGATCAGAGCCCACCTCGCGAGCCCACCTCGCATTTTGAGACGCCGTCCACGGAACGTCCCGACGTCCAGCGGCCCTGTCGGGCTCTCGGCGCTGGCGGCGGCGGCCCGCCCCGCGTCCGTCCTGCGACGGCGACGCCAACGTCTCGACAGCGCGAGCCAGGCCCAGTGAACGAGGCAGCGAAAAGAGAGAGAGAGAGAGAGTCACCAGCCTGAAGCATACCCCTATCCCTATGACTCTAGGCCTCCTAGATGGGGTCCGCGTAGATGGGGTCGGAGGATCGCGCCGCATCGCCGATGCATCGGCGATGTGCTTCGATGCGGAGCCCAATTTTCTCCACGCCGGCGTCGCCGATAAACCGCCGACGTCGGCGATGCATTGGCGATGCGGCGCGATCCTCCGACCTCATCCACTCCGACCACATCTAGGAGGCCTCTAAGAGAGGCATCACCTGATCTCGACGCCGACTTTCAGTGCCCCCTCGGTTGCTGGGGACGCATCCCAAGGACTTTCAGTGCCCTTCGGCTCGTCGATCTCTGGGGTGGATCAGCTCGAGACTGATTATGTATACCGATATATATATATATATATATATGTTTATATATGTGTGTATATATAAATATAAATGTAGATATAGATATAGATGTAGATGTAGAAGCAGAGAGCGAGAGAAAGAAAGAGAAACAGAGAGCGACAGATAATGACGACAATAACAACAGCAACAACAACAACAACAACAGCATCAGCAACAACAACATCAGCAATAGCAGCAACAACAACACTAATAATAGTTTTAAGACTGTTCGCTCTTATCTGTTCGCGTGCCATTCAGCACGTATACCCCAAACCCTCGATACCCGCCCTCTGCGCTTCGATCGTACCCCAAGTTGGAGTATATTTGTTTTCCCTGCGACGTGCATGTCTTGCAGCATCTAATGCAGTGGAAGGGAGGACGGATAGAAGGAAGACCAAGGGGGAGGGAGGAGGATGGAGCACGAGAGAGTAGCAGGAGGGTGGCGAGGAGCAGAAAACACGCGGCAGAACCAGGTAGGCAGACCAGGCCGGTAGACCCTAACGGGCGGGTCGGGGAGGCAAGCCCCGGCAGCTAGGTCGAGCAGGCGGGTTGCTGAAGCGTGCGTCCTGCATGAATCAAGAGGAAGATTCGAGCGATAGCGCGATTGTTAAACACATCGTAAGGAAATCCACAGCGAGAGCGTGATTCCTGAGTGTCCAGGGCGCGGCGTCCGAATCAATTGCGACGAAGTACCCCGCGAGAGCGCGATTCCAATATAAATTGTCAGGAACTCCCGCGCGAGAGCGCCATTCGAGAATCAATAGTGAGGAAGTGTCAGGCGGAAGACGCTGTTGTTGTAAACCGGGGCCCAACAACGCAGTTCGGTGACCGTTGACTGTCTTCCTTTATGTACTAATCGTTTCGCTCATTCCGCCGCCCCGTATTGTGCCCTCGCTGGCGTTTGGGCTTTGGGGGGCCTTTGGGGGTCCTCGTTGGGGGTTTCTTGGGGGCCATTTGGGTTTCTGTTGGAGCCTCTGTGGGGCTTCTTGGAGCTCCTGTGGGGGCATTTGGGAGCATCTTGGGGCTTCTGGGAGCCGCTTGGGAGCTTCTTGGGGGCCTCGCGATGGCCTTTTGGGGGCCTCCTGGGGCTTCAAAGGGGCCTCGTGGCGCCTCCCGGGGGCTTCTTAGGGCCGAGGGCTCGACATGTTGTTAGGTGATCACCCTTCTGGGGCTTCTCTTACAGCGTTCTTCGGGTCGTCTTGGGCCGTCTTGGAGGCGTCTTGGGCCGTCTTAGAACCCTCTTGGGCCGTCTTGGGGCCCTGTCGGAGGCCTCTCGGTCCTCTTAGGGCGATATTGGGGGCCTCTTGGGGCGTCGCGATGCCGACGAGGTGGAGACGCCAGAATCTCCCCAAAACCTACGGACGAAAACAATGAATTGTGCTTCTTGGGGCCCTCTTCGGAGTGCTCTTGAAAGCCTCGTGGGGCGTCTGGGGGCTATCTCGAGGGCCTTTGGGGGGCCTCCTGTGGCTTCAAAGGGGCCTCTTGGCGCCTCCTGGGGGGCTTCTTAGGGCCGAGGGCTCGAAATGTTGTTTCGTGTTCCCCCTTTCTGGGGCTTCTCTTAATTAGAGCGTTCTTGGGGCCCTCTGGGGCCGTCTTGGAGGCCTCTTGGGCCGTCTTGGGGCCCTGTCGGAGGCCCGTCGGTCCTCTTAGGGCGATCTTGGGGTCCTCTTGGGCCGTCTTGGGGCGTCGCGATGCCGAAAAGGTGGAGACGTCAAAATCTCCCCAAAACCTTAGGAAAACATGTGTTTTGCCTCTTGGGGCCCTCTTCGGAGTGCTCTTGAAAGCCCCTCGTGGGGCGTCTGGGGGCTATCTCGAGGGCCTTTGGGGGGCCTCCTGGGGCTTCAAAGGGGCCTCTTGGCGCCTCCTGGGGGCGTTTTAGGGCCGAGGGCTCGAAATGTTGTTTCGTGTTCCCCCTTCTGGGGCTTCTCTCAGGGCGTTCTTGGGGTCCTCTTGGGCCGTCTTGGAGGCCTCTTGGGCCGTCTTAGAACCCTCTTGGGCCGTCTTGGGGCCCTGTCGGAAGCCTCTCGGGCATCTTAGGGCGATCTTGGAGGCCTCTTGGGCCGTCGTGAGGCGTCGCGATGCCGAAAAGGTGGACACGCCAAAATCGCCCCAAAACCTAAGGAATAACAATAAAGTTTGCTTCTTGGGGCCCTCTTGAGAGTCTCTTGGGGCTCCTTGGCGGCGTCTTGGGAGCCCCCAGGGCTTCGTAGGCCTGCGGGAGGGGGTGGATTTTCGATTGCGGCTCCCCCCTCGGAAGCCACGATCCTCGTGATGGGGTCTCGAAGAGTGGCCCTCCCGTGGAGTGCTCTGGCGGCTCCTCCCGGGACCTTGCCGGGGTACTTTTCGTCCAGGGACCCCCAGGGGCCGCCCCGCGCGCGCGAAGTAGAAATATTGTGAACCAGTTACCGGAGATCTTAGCACGCCTCTGGCCCGTTGGGCCGGCGAATTTGTCAAAACCAACCAAAAAAGTGCGAGCCCCGAGGTGGGCATTCCCAAGGGGGGAATCAGCAATATTCGTTCTTCAAAGATGGCAAGCCAACAGCAGGAACAACAGTCAGTTAAAATATGTTCGCTCTTACCTGCTCGCGCGCCGTTCAACACGTATATCCCAAACTATCGATACCCGCCATATTCGTCTTCGGACGTACCTCTTTAGCGGTATGTGTATACATATATATATATATATATATATATATATATGTATACATATATATATATATAGAGAGATAGATATGCGCGTTTATCTGCAACGTGCATCCATCTCGCGCAGCCCTGAGGGCAGGGGAAGGGAGGACGGATAGAAGGAAAACCAAGGGGGAGCGAGGAGGATGGAGCACGAGAGAGAGTAGCAGGAGGGTGGTTAGGAGCAGGAAGCACGCGGCATAACCAGGTCGGAAGACCGACGGGTAGACCCGAACGGGCGGGTCGGGGAGGCAAGCCCCGGCGGCCAGGTCGAGCAGGCGGGTTGCTGAAGCGCGCGTCTTGCATGAATCGCGAGGAAGTCTAGAGCGATAGCGCGATTGTTAAACAAATCGCACGGGAGCCCGCAGCGAGAGCGTGATTCATGAGTGTCCAGGGCGCGGCGTCTGAATCAATTGCAGGGAAGTCCCACGCGAGAACGCGGCCCCAGTATAAAGTGCGAGGAACTCCCGCGCGAGAGCGCGATTTGGGAAGCAACTGTAAGGAAGTACGTTGGGGAAGTTTGTGTTTTCCCTACCCAGGCTCTGCCTAGAAGGGCTCTTACTCTCTAGCTTAAAGGGGCCGGGCAGTGGAAAGCGCCCCGGGCGGTTCCCCCAGTCCCCGCCCCGCGGTTCCTCCCAGTCCCCTGGGAGCTTTAGCTTTAGCTTTAGCCTTAGCTTTAGCTTTAGCTTTAGCTTAGCTTTAGCTTAGCTTTAGCTTAGCTGTAGCTTAGCTTTAGCTTAGCGTTTCGCTTAGGTTTTCGCTTAGCGTTTAGCTTAGCGTTTAGCTTAGCTTCAGCTTAGCTTCAGCTTAGCTGCAGCTTAGCTGTAGCTTAGCTCTAGCTTAGCTTTAGTTTAGCTTTAGCTTAGCTTTAGCTTGGCTCTAGCTCAGCTTTAGCTCAGCTTTAGCTTAGCTTTAGCTTAGCTGTGGCTTAGCTTTAGCTTAGCTGTGGCTTAGCTTCAGCTTAGCTTCAGCTTAGCTTTAGTTTAGCGTTACTGTTGCTACTAATGCTGCTTTCCTAGGGGTTCCAACTCCTAGGTAGGGTCGCACTGGGATAATTTTCGTATCGAGAAATCGCAAGATGAAATTGGAGCCAGAACTGTCCGGGGGCGAACGCGAAAACTTGAAGCCGTTTATCTGACTCAGAGAAAAGAGCCCTTCGTCCCTTCTCACGCTGCCACGAGGGAGGGGGGTGCTCGAGCATGGTGGCGTGGCTCGCTTGATCGCGGGCCGCTCCGCGCCCTGCGAGCTCGCCGCGGCGCGCGCGGCATCAGAAGCCTGGCAGCGGCCAGCCCCGCGCCTCGGCCAGGACGGCGCCGGAGGCGCATGGGAGAGCCGCCGCGCGGTTAATGCTGCGGCGGCATGGACGGCCGCCCCCAGATGCGGAGGGCAACGGCGAGTTGGCGGAGCAGTCCGCGGCGGCCACTGAGCAGCAGGAGTGCCAGGAGCAAGCGGTCAGCCCCGCACTTCCGAAGACGCGCGGGAAGCGCTGCAATGGCGCTCGACGGCATCGGGCGGACTGGGGCAGCGCGCGGCGGAAGCTCGCGGAGTGCGGAGACGCTGCGGACTTCGCCCCCGAGGAGATGGCCGCGCTGAAGAAGCAGCTGCAGCCTGGCCCGAAGTGGCAGCAAAGGGCGAAGCAGGAGGACCATATTCGACAGCTGGCGGAACAAGTAAGGCAGCTGACAGCGAAGAGTCAGCCGCGACAGGCCGACCCGCAGCAGCGAGACGCGGGGCCGGCGGAAGTTCGAGGGCCGTTCCAGGGTCAGAACGATCGAGCTCGAGCTTGGACGCAAAGATTCTGCGCGAGGTGAAGCCGTTAGATTGCCAAGGAAGCAGCTGGAAGACGTCCAGCTTCCAATTCCGAGCGAACCTGATAGCGCGGGAGAGGAGATACAGGTCGCTGCTCGACACGATCGAGGGCAGCATACAACGTGAGCCTGAGTGCGGAATAGGGCGCACTCAGCACGCAGCTGAACTTCGCCCCGACCCCGGCCATGCCAGAGGATCCGGCGGCAGCGCTGATCGCGAGGAACAGCCCGCAAGGCGACGGAGCCTGTCGCCAAGGAAAGCGCGCGGAGGAGCACGAGCCCATAGTGGCCGGAAACGCGCCCGCGACGCAGACGCACTTGGCAGACGCGCCGCTCGAGCCCCACGAAGACGCGCTGGGGGGCGCCAGGAAGCTCGGCGAGAACATCGCGCGGCGCCGGAAGATGGCAGGCGAGAAGGACTCGGACTTGAGGATGAAGCGAGGCGTTCTCACGCGGGCGCCGAAGGGCCACGCGAAGCAGCAGCAGCACGCGCCCCGCAGACGCACGCGCCTCAACGCGTTCACGCTCTTACGGGGGGGAAGTCGCGACAGCGTTGACGGCGGAGCGCGCGGCGATGGGCTCCCCGATGGAGATTGGACCGCGGATGGAGATGCCGCGGAGGGACCGCGGAGGCAAAGGCAAGGACAAAGGGAAGAAAGGATAAAGGAGACAGCCAACCAGCAAGCGAGGACCTCGACGCGGAGATCGAGCGACACTACTGCCATGGAAAAGTCACTGGAAGAGCGACTGCAGGAAGTGGATTGCAGACGCAGGAAGAGAGCTGACGGACAGTCCGACTTTAAAAAGAAGAACTAACATCAGAAAGAGAAGATAAAGGAGACGGCGCCGCCGCCGTCGCATGTGGGCGGGAGGGGCAAGAACAGGAGCAGCTGAGATCGTCGACGGTTCCGACGCAGCTGGCGCCGGGCAGCAGAGGAGGGGGCCCCCGCGGCGCGGCGAGCGCCGCGACCCAGCCAGCGCCGAGGAGTCTTCAAGCGAAGACGGTTCTAGCAGGGAGGGCACAAAGATGCGAAGTCACGGGATGCCATGGGTTTGGAACCGGGCGCGCACGACGAGTGCGAGCGCAGCTCCCGCGGGGCCGTTGGCATTACGATGCCCGGAGGCTGGACTTCTGCGCGGCGCGCGCGGGCGACGGTTTCATCTTCCGCGGAGCAAGCGGCGATGATGAGTGGCGCCACTGTCGGGCGGGCGCGAACTCCCCGCGCCCGCCCGCGCGAGTGGACTTCGAGAGCGCGGGGGAGGTGGCGACCGAACGCGGCCGGCCCCGCTCCGGCGCGCAGCGGAGCTGGCTTCGGAGGCGCAACTCAGCACTGCGCCCCGAGAGCAGGCGGACAAGCGCAATTTCGTTCCGAAGGGCAGCAACGCGGCGGGCCTGAAGGGCCTTCGAGGGGAAGAGATCCTGACATGCAGCCGGGCGGGGCTCAACTTGTCTCGAGGAGAAACGGCGGTTCAGGTTGGAGCCGACGCAGCTGACGTCGAGCGCCCAGCGGCGGCGGCGGACGCCGCGGTGGCCGGGTGCACGCGTGCGCTGCGCAGTCCAGCTGGGAATTGGATCGTCGACGGGATCACCGAGCCGCCAAACGGACCTGAGCGCGCGCCTTTGCGACAGCACCTGCGCAATTTATGTTTAGAGCACGAAATGATCATCGACGGCGGAGGCCGCGGAGGAACCAGGATGGCCGCGGCAAGGAAGACCTTCCCGCAACGTGTCCCTGGTGGACAAGAAGCTGGATGCCCGCCTCGATCATTGGGCCTAGAGCCCGGCGGCGCGTCTACAGCACCTACCAGAGTGCTCAAGTCGCCGCGCCAGCCTAGTGTGGAACAGAGGGCAGCCCACGCAGGCGCCATCCATATTTTCGCCCACGGCGCCCTGCGCGCGGCCAAGGTCGAGCCGACGACGACCCGCGCTACGTTCCGGATGCCCCAGCTGATAAGCAGACCCCTAAGACGCGCTTCGAATTGTTCTGGCGCGGGCGTGTTTGCGGCGAAGTTCACGGTGAATCGAGGTTTTTCCAGCATCAGGGGGGGCCCGATATGACGAAAGTGGATCTGGACACGGCGCTTTCGGTGGTCAGCAAGATCGACTGCAAGGTTCGAACCTAGGCAGTGCTCTATGCCACTAGGGAGCTCGGCGACTACAGGATCGGGTTTCTTCTGGGGGCATCGGAGGCCTGGGGCCGCGCAACTGCGAGACAGCAGACGGAGAAGGAGCCTGCTACGATTGCTTCGGCGAGCGCAGCGAGGGACCGTCGATCCCAGTCTAATCGCGGGCAGTCTCGATGCAGTATGCCGGGCGCGTCGAGGGCGCGAACAAGCTAGCAGTTGCGCTTCTAAGAACCCGCGCGCTGATGCTGGAGCGGAAGCTCGGAGTGGATATCGAGATGCAGGGCCCGATCGCGTCGTGGCTGGTGGGCGCCGTGGGCTGGGCGATCACGAAGTTCCAGCCTCGCAGTCATGGCAGCTCCTCGCGCAAGATGCCGCGCGGCAAGGAGTGCCAGGGATAGATCGCGGAGCTCGGCGCGCAGAGCAGATGCGGCATCTGATCGCAGCTAGAGCTGCAGCAGGCGGAGGCAAGTCGGGAGCCAGGCTTGCCAGAGGCATCTTGGCCGGCAAGAGCGACGTCGACGACGCGATTGGCGATCGACATCGCACGCGGACTGCAGAAGGCACGAACGGCAAGCAGGATGTCCCAGGTGCCCTGCCGGAACGCCGAGTTGCTCAAGCACGTCGCAGTGGCGCCGTGGAAGCCGAGGCCAGCAAGGGCGCCAGTCAACATTGAGCGCAGCACGTGCATCACGGAACGGACGATCGACGCGCGCGCCCCGACCGACGATTGCAGGAAGTGCAGTTTTGGACGCGTATCGCACTTGGCAGCGCGCCGTCGGCGGCGCGAGACCATCCAAGCGGACCATCTACGAGAGAAGCTCGAGAAGAACCCCGAGACTGTCGAGGCCGCGGCGGTCGCACCCGCCGCGAGCAATGCCGCGCCAGGCGCAGCGAGCAGCAGCAGGGGGAATTTCGCGGGCAGCCAGCCCCGCATTTCCGCAGGCTGAGGACACAGCCATGCCAGACGCCAGCCCAGGAGCGGCAGCAGGACCACTTCCGGCAGCTCCTGAAGGTTGTCCAAAGGAGACGTGAAGACCAAGTGCGTGGAGCGGCCCCAGGTGGGCCACGACCGACTGAGGAGATCAAGAAGCCGGGAGCAATAGTTTTTGGAGTGATATGTATATATGAAGACCAAAGAAAGAGAGAGAGAGAGCGAGAGAGAGAGAGAGAGAGAAAAAAAAGAGAGAGAGAGAGAGAGAGAGAGATAAAGAGAAACGCGGCGTGCGAGGTGGCAGTCTGCGAAGAAGATTGCGACGAGCGATTCGACCGGAAGGTGATCGGAGAAGGTGATCAGAGAGATGCGAGAAGCATGTTTCGGGGCGTCAGCTGAAAGAGCGCCATAAGAACGAGGGTACCTGCAGACGTTGTTTGATGAGCCACGCAGGCTCGACCGGGAGCCACGTGGGCAGCGCGGAGGCGGAGGTCCGCAGCGAGCGCCACGAGAGGGACCAGCGGGTACTTCGCCCCATCCATTCTGCTTATGACACAGGCGAACCGCTGCATGAAGTACTATGTCAAGCTGATCGAGACGACGAATCTCAGGCGATGCAGGAGCATGGAGTGCACGTCGAGGTGGTCGCTGCCACGGCCACCGACGGCAAGCACATGGGAGGCGTTCCCATCGCGCGTATGAAGGAGGGGAAGATTCGGTGGAGGCTCGTGGCCACGGAAGTCAACAAGCACGAGATAATGGAGGACAACTACCGAGGGGCACCGCCTCTGATGATCGTCGGCGCCACGCTCAGACGAGCAGCATCGAGTCCTACATCGGCAGGGGAGCACAAAAGGAATATCCAGGTCTGGGGCTTTCGGAAGGCTTCCTCTAATGCCGACCTGGAGGAGGAGATCTACTTTCATCCTGGCCGGGAGCTTTGCCGACCAGGAAGGAACAGGTTATTCCTGAAGGCCATGACCGGCAGCAGGGTCGCTTCACAGATGCGGGGAGGGGGCTCTGCAGGACTACTCATGACCACGGACACGAGGAGTTCTCAGTCAGAACTCCAATCGCGCTTTTCCTGGCAGCAAGCCCAGCCATCCCCGCAGCCGGCGAGAACGCCGCGGCGATCTGTCGAGGCGACGATTTCCGGGCGGAAGATTACATGTCGAGCAACTCGACGAGTTGGGCGGATTCGTGAACCAACAGTTCGAAGTCGCGACCAGTGGAGGGACGGGCCAGGAAAGCTTGGACAGACGCGATGCCCCAAGATCATGATCAGCTACACGGACCATTTTCTCGAGACAGAGAAACGTAGTTTTTATTGGAAAGCGGATCCGAAGCACGTGGATTTCCGGGCGCGGTGGGCCCAGAACAGAGGCAGCAAACCAGCACCTACGCCAGGCGCGAACGTTACGGGGCAAGGCAAGCGCGGCAGCATGGGCCTACTCTCGATGGAGCGTGCCAGGGGCGCGGCAGGAGCAGCTGATGCAGCCCTGCATCTGTCGTCCGAGACGCCAGACACGATGTGCGCAGGCAAGACGGCGATGCAGCACGCGTCGACCCCGAGCTTTCCCATGCTCTCGAGGATGAAACGCTTGGGGCGGCACTGCGAAGAGAGGCCTGTATCGGTATGGTGCTACCCACTCCAGGATGCCCCCAGTGGACTATGCGTCGATGGAGATGGCGATTTGGGCGCCGACCTCACGCCCGCAGCGGAGGTCAGCAAGTGGCGGGGCCGCACGATGCGGAAATCAGACTTGGGCTTTCTGTTCAGGTACCCAGGGTGCAAGTGCACTGAGTTCGGGAGGGGCCGGGAGGCATGCGATTGGCAGTGCTACAGCAAACACGATTACAACGCTAGAGTTACCTCATCGATTCCAAGAGGCCCTGCAGAGCGGAGATTCATAGCGACAGCGCGGCTGGGCGTGGCATGCGCCAGCGAGCGGGCGCGGGCAAGGCGAGGCACCTGGAGTTGAGATTCCTTCGGCTTCAAGAGCGGCGACGACAACCGGCCTTCAAGCTTCTGAAGGAGCACGCGGAAGAGACGACGGCAGACATTCTCGCGATTTACAGCGAGTGGCCGAAGATTGAGAAGCGCTGTGCGACTCTCAACCTGATGTTCCAGGGCTTCAGCGCAGCGGCAGTTTTGCGAGCCGCTGTCTACGAGGGCAAAGGAAGTTCGGTGGCGTCTTGCCGCGCGCCGACTTACTGCGGCGACGAGGTTCTTGCATATGTAAGAGGTCATTGCGTTGGTTCTCTCGGCGGTGAGCTTAGTATTGGTGCGATTATGTGTCTGCCGCGGTAATGGGCTCTGTTCAGTGCCCCGTTCAGCGCGAGGGCGCGGGCATCCCCGCCCCGAAGACGCAGGAGGTGAAGCTGGCGCGCGCGACATAACGAAGCGCACTGCGACGGACAAAGGAGCGCCAGAAGTGCTCGAAGCCAAATGCCCACCAGTGACAGGGGCCATCCTTGACCCGGGGCCCAGGCTGATCGTCAAGGGCGAGATCCCGCGCGAGAGGCAGGCCGAGGACGTCGAGAGACCACGCGTGGAAGCCACGTCGCATCGGCCAGCGCCATCATTGAGCATGCGCAACCTGGAGGGCCAGGAGGCAGCGCGGAAGTGGAAGGCGGCGAAGCGAGAAGCGCCGAGACCGTCCATGACGGTCCCCACTTGATCCATTACGAGGCCATTATCGTTGGTCGCAGAAAGCAACGCGACAGGTAAGACGGCCCGTCGCCTAAGGTGGCGGATAGCCCCGCATTTTGACCTACTCTTCGAGTGGGGCGTTGAGCCTGGTAGCGGTAGGACCCGCACCAAGATTGGCTCGAGAGCGCTCGGCAGGTTGCCGATCGCCATCAGGGAGGCGCTGCTGGAAAGACAGCGACACTGGCGCGGAGGCCGCGCAAGGCCTACCTGACCTGAGGGGCCGGACCCGCTTCTCACGCCCAAGGAGAGGCGTTGGGGAAGTGATGTTTCATATGTGAAATTTTTGGGGGCAAGCACGAAAACCTGCAGCCGCGCGCTTGGCTTAAAGAAAAACCTTCCTCCCTTCCCCAAATGCCACGGGGGAGGGGGGGGGATCGAGCAAAATATCAGGCGGGAGCCGTTGTTATTGCAACTCGCGGGTCACGGGCCCAGTCTGGTGACGCCCAATTCCCCCTTATATATATATATATAGAAATATATACGGCGCACGAGCTCCGGGTGAAGCACTTTAATTTACAAGATACAATGGCTACCGGAGAGGGGGGACCAAACAAAATCATTCTTTAGAAATGAGAATTCAACAACAATAACAACAGCAGCAACAGTATTGATACTAATAGTTGATACTGTTCGCTCTTATCTGCTCGCGTGTCATTCAACACCTATATCCCAAACCCTCGATACCCACCAGTTTCACCTTCGATCGTGTTCCCTTGGGTGTATATCTTTTTCACCTGCAATGCGTATTTCGTGCAGCACCTAAGGCAGGGGAAGAGAGGATGGATGGAAGGAAGGGGCAAGGGGGAGAGAGTAGGATGAAGCACGAGAGAGAGTGGCAGCAGAAGGGGTTACGAGAAGGAAGCACGTGGCATAACCAGACGGGCAGATCGGGCGGGTAGACCCCGACAGGCTGGCCTAGGCGGCCAAATCGATCAGGCGGGTCACTGAAGCGTGCGTCCTGCATGAATCGCGAGGAAGCCATGAGCGACAACGCGATTCCAAATTAAATCTCGTGGGGAAGTCCAAACCGAGAGCGTGATTCGTGAGTGTCGTAGGCGCGGCGCCTGAATCACTTGCGAGGAAGTCCCAAGCGACAGCGCGGTTCTTGACTGTCGAAAGCGCGACGCCTGATTACACTGCGCGGAAGTATCTGGCGAGAGCGCGATTCTTTTATGAAAAGCAGGGAACTCCCTAGCGAAAGCGCGATTCTTCAATAAATGTCAAGGAAGCGTCAGTCTGGAACTGTTGTTGTTGTACAGTTTGAGCAGGGGCCAGGGCACAGTTTGAGCAGGAAGATTTCCCCCGGTAAAAACAAAGCGAGCCCGGGGAGGGGCTCTTCAATAGAAAAAGCACATATGTTACGCGAGTGCGTAAGTCTTGCATAATTCGGCCGGAAATTTCGGGCAGCGCGATTCCGAATTGAATGATGAAGAAATCCCAAGCGAGAGCGCGGTTCCTGAATGGCGAAAGCGTGGCGCCTGAATGAAACTCGGGGAAGTCGCAGGCGAGAGCGCGACCCTCCGATAAATTGCAAGGAAGTCCCTAGCGTGAGCACATTGCGAGGGAGTATCAGGCGGGACCCGTAGCTGTTGTTGTTGAATTCTCATTCTTGAAGAATGATTATTGTTGATCCCCCCACCGGTGCATACCTTTTTTCTCAATCAAAGTGTGCCCCTCGACGCTCGCACCTTGTGTTTTAGCAGAAAACTCTTGAGGCTCAAACTGGGCCCCTGGCCCCCGGGTTACAACAACAACGGCTCCCGCTTGAAATTTCGTTTGAAATTAGCCCGGACCCCCGCTCCCGCCCGAGATTTCCTCGCATGTAATTCAGGAATCGCGCTCTCGCTTGGTACTTTACAATGTATTCAGGAATAGCTCCCCCGGCCCGCTCCCGCCACCCAGGCACCCAGGAACCGCGCTCACGCTTTGGACTCCTCCACAGATTACCTAGGAATCTAAATCGCACTACCCTTCGTGGCCCCGTTGCAGCCCTTCGTGGCCCCCTCGCTTTGTTTCGTGGCCCCGTTGCAGCCCTTCGTGGCCCCCTCGCTTTGTTTCGTGGCCCCGTTGCAGCCCCTCGTGGCCTCCTCGCTGCCCTTCGTGGTCCCGTTGCAGCCCCTCGTGGCCTCCTCGCTGCCCTTCGTGGCCCCGTTGCAGCCCTTCGTGGCCCCCTCGCTGCCCTTCGTGGCCCCGTTGCAGCCCTTCGTGGCCCCCTCGCTGCCCTTCGTGGCCCCGTCGCAGCCCTTCGCGTCCCCGTTGCAGCTCTTCGTGGCCCCCATCGCTGCCCTTCGTGGCCCCGTTGCATCCCTTCGTGGCCCCATTGCTGCCCTTCGTTGCCCCATATATGTATGACCTTCGTGGCCCCCGCTCGTTCGCGCCCGTTGTGGCCCCATGTGCATGTCCTTCGTGGCCCCGCTGTCGCCGTTTGTGGCCCCCTCACTGTCCTACGTGGCCCAGTTGCTAACCTCAGTGGCCCCACCGTTGCCTTCTGTGGCCCCGCATTATCTGCCCTTCGTGGCCCCCGCTCGTTCGCGCTCTTCGTGGCCACATACGCATTCCCTTCGTGCCCCCGCTGTGGCCTTTCGTGGCCTACTTCGTGTCGTTGTGGCCCTGCTGTCGTTCTCTCTCGCTCTCGCTTTCGCTCGTCGTCGTCGTCGCCGTCGTCGTCGTCGTCGTCGCCGTCGTCGTCGTGGTCGGTCCCCTGTCCGTCACTCTTCGGGTCGGGTCGACGGTCCGCGGCCGCCCCGCCGATCACCGCTGCCGCTGGTCAGGCCGACGGTCCGCGGCCGCCCCGCCGCTTGCCGGGGCCCGGCCTGCAGGGAAGAAAGGTATACCCCCCAAAAGGGGTTCGATCAAAGACGAAGAGGGCGGGTATCGAGTGTTTGGGAAAGACGCGTTATTGGACACTCGAGCAGATAAGGGCGAACAGTCTTAAAATAATTGTTGTTGTTGCTGTTGCTGTTGCTGTTGCTGTTGCTGTTGCTGTTGTTGTTGTAGTCCAAAGGCCAGGGGCGCAGTTTGAGCAGGAAGATTTTCCTCTATAGAAACCGGGTGCCAGCCCCGGGAGGGGCACCTCATTTGAACAAACACATATGTTGAGTGTCGGAGGGGGGGGGATCAGCTATAATTATTTTTCAGTAGTGAGAGCTGGGTAACAGCAGCAGCAGCAACAACAACTGCCTTTCGCGAGGGGCCGCGGCCGTTCGCCTGCGGGTCCGCGCGGTCCGGGACGGCGCCGAAGGCACCGGCGCCGCCGCCGCCCCCGTGGCCACGGCCGCCTTGCGGCCGGGAGCTCTGAGACGGCGTGAGGTTCCGCCGGGTCTGGCCCACCGCGCTTGGGCGCGACCCACTGTCCACCCCAGAGATCCAACGCATTCAAAAAATCAAGACGGAGGTTTCTCGCCCTCTTCGGCCTCCAGGGGCCCTCGCCGGGCCCCAGGACCGTCAGAAAACGATTCTGGATGAAAAACCGATCCTGGGGACTGGATCGAGACTTCCAGGGACCCCCTGTTCAAAAAACACGACATCGGATCTCTGGGACTTCGCGGTTTCCAAGCCTCCACGTCTCGAGCTCTTCCGAGCCTCCCGCCCCGCGGGGCGGAAGGACACGCTATCCGCCGCTCGCAGGGCATGGCGTGTCGCCGGGGCCGCCGCCGCGACACGCCATAAGAAACGTCCCGGCCGCTGATCCTCCCCTCGAGGATTGAGGCTTTTGGACGTTTCTGTTTCCCCTTTTGGGCCTCTGGATACATCTGGGAACCCTGCACCTTCGAGGAGGAGGAGGAGGAGGAGGAGGAGGAGGAAGAGGAGGAGGAGGAGGAGGAAAGGGAGGAGGAGGAGGAGACGGGGCGTCCGCCGGGCCTTGGACGCTCCAAGTCGCCAGGACCCTCTTGGGCCTGTCTTTGGGCTCCCTTTGGCAATCTTGAAGCCATCGTGAGGCTTCGGAGGGCCTTGGGGGCTCCTGGGGGTTCCGGTCCCCTGGAGCTTCGAGCGCCGGAGGCTGCAAGCGTGCGGTTACGTAGCTCTTCCCCACCTGCCCTCCTCGATTTCATCGTGCCGCCTGGCAACCTCCCAGACTTCCTCTCTCTTGGGGCTGCCTTGGGAGGGGTGGTTTAACGGAGGGGTCCGCCTCCAGGCGCCAGGAAAGTCAGTTGCGCGCAGAACCGCCCCTTTCGTGCTCTGGCGCACCGGATGCCAACGCCATCGTCATCGTCCTCATCTGATGCAGTTGTTGCCTCTGCCGCAGGCAGAGACAGCGTCGCACGCAGCCTATTTCGTAGCCCACCTTCACTCACCGCACCTTTCCACCCCCCTCTCCTCGAACCTCCAGCGCCATAAAAAAGTAGGAGGTGAGTCGTTTGCAGTGCTCGGCCTGCGAGGGCTGGGATAACAAAGACCCTCCAAAACTACTCGGGATGAAGATCGGTTATTGACAAAAATCAGGACACTGAAGGCGAGGGGAGGAGGCTCCTCGATCCTCCTCCCCAGTCCCTTCGCCTTTTTTCCATCTGCCCTGTCCGCGCCTCCCTCTCTCCTCCCTCGCAGCTGCTCAGTGCCCTGGCCTCGAGGATCGCGGAGAAAGGTGGTGTAGCGCATGATCTTTCCTTTGTTTGTCTCTGGCGACCTCCGAGGATTCCTGAGATTTGGGGGCATCTCTCCCTCCGCCTACCTGAGTACATCCCCGCCCCTTCCCCCCGTGATCAGTCCAGTGGTCCCCGCGTTGGCCTGGGTTATTGCCCAACAGTTGGCACGCCCTCGCCTAAATACCAGTCGCTCGATGCCGTGACGGAAGACACCACGTATTGAACATACCCCATCTTTCAGCTGTGTTCGTCGACCCCGTCCGATCAGTGAGGGTCACCAAGGCTCAAAGCGAGACGAAGAAGAGGATTGTCGTGATCGTTTCACGCAGCTTGCCTGTCGGGGTCTTCCTGCTCGCTGGCCGCTTGAAACACCGACCTACAGTCTGGGCCACGGACCTGCAGGCGGCAGACGCCCACTCCTAGGGTCCCCCCTTGAACCGTAGAATCCTTAGAAGACGGCATAGATCCCTCCAAAATCACCCAGAACATGAACCCTTGAGTTCTTGCAGCCTGCCAGCCAATGTCATCCTTGTGCCCTGCCTCTCCTCCCTCTCCCAAGCGCCCCCGCCACCTCCAAGAGCCAGCCGAAGCCTCCGAACGCCTTCGAAAGCCTCCCGGGAAGCTTCTGAGGCTTGCACCCTTCGAACCTTCGAAAAGCTCTGAAAAGCTTCGAAAGCCTTTCTCAACCTTCGAGGAGCTCCGAAGACCTGTTCCCGAAGACCTCCGAAAGCCTCCGCGCTTCGCCTCCTTTCGGAGGACGTCAGCTGCACACACTTGATCACACCGATCCTGGGCGTTGCCAGGATCGATGTAGGCGTATACTCTTGTCGGCGACGACGACGAGCACGACCACGACTACGACCACGACGACGAAGAAGACGACAGCGGCGGCGGCGGCGGCGACGGCAACGACGACAACAATGACGACGACCACGGCGACATCCGGGACGACAGCGAAGACGACAGCGACGGCGATGGCGACGACGATGACGACGGCGGCGGCGTGACGACCACAACGACGATGACGATGACAACGAACAAGACGGCGACGGCGGCGGCGACGACAACGGCGGCGGCAACGCGTTTGCGCAGCAGGCTGGGTCACGGAGGCGCCAGCGACGGGCGCCCCCAACCTGAAGCCGGCGAAGAAGCCGTTCGTGAGGTGTGCCAGTGCGATGTGTTTGCACACGGAGGCGCACCGCCAACACGACGACGACGTCGCTGTCACGGGTGCCGTCGTCGTTGTTGTCGTCGTAGTCGTCGTCGTCGTCGTCGCCGTCGTCGTCCTCGTCGTCGTGGTCGTGGTCGTGGTCGTGGTCGTGGTCGCCGTCGGGGGAGGGCTGCTGCGCCACCCTGGGGGCCGTATGAGGCTAGCCTGGACAACGTCCAGGGATTGTTTGTGCGCAGCCCTTTTCTCGAGTTGGACCAGCGAGTGAGAAGGCCCGTCTGTGACACGTCACCCCGCCCAGACGTCAGAGAGGACGTCTTTTCGCATGCTCCTGGGAAGGGGGGGGGGGCTTACGGCCGAAAATGGGAGAAATCACAACCAATTAGGACGGACATTACGGTACCATGGGGGGGATTACGCCCATTCCGGTACCGATAACGACCAACAGGTACCAATTACAACCGCTTTGGGAGCTGCTTAGGACTTCCTTAGAGGTTCCATAGGGACTCCTTAGAGGCTCCTTATCAGCTCTAAGCCGGCTTCCTGAAGGTTCCTTAGCGGTTCTTTAGAGGAATGTGCAAGGAGTTTTGAAGGATTCGCTCGGATCTCTGAGGGTTCGTTTGGGATTTCTGGGGATACCTGAAGAATTTCTGGAGATCGCTGAAAGATTTCAGAAGGATTCCCGAAGGGTGCCTCCGACTTCTTGGGGATCCATAAGGATTCCTGACAATTCTTGCGGATTTCTGGAGGATTCCCAAATGGTTGGCCTGGGTTCCTGAAGGATTCCTCAATTTGTTGCTTGGATTCCCGAAGAATTTCTGCGGATGCATGAAGGATTCCTAAAGGATTTTGCTCCGGGCCCCTAAGGAGTCCTGAGGGATCCTCGAGGATTCCTTTTGATTCCACGGGATTCCTAAGGGTTCCTGAAGGTTCCTGAAGGATTGCTGAGGATTCCTGATGGATTGCATGATGGTTCCTGAATAAGTTCTTCAGGTTCCTGCGGGATGCCTGAAGGATCTCTGTTGTTTTTTACATGCACGAAGGATTCCTGAGGATTTCTGCGGATTCTCAAGGGTTTCTGGAGGATGCCTGAGATTCCCTGAGGAGTCCAGAGGATCCCCGAATGATTCCTCAAGGAGTTCGCAGGGTTCCTGAAAGATGTTTCATGTTTCCTGTGGACTCCTTACAAGACTGCTGTGGATTCGTGAAGGATGTCTGAAGGACTCATCGACTATTTCTGCGGGTTCCTCAGGACTCATGTTCTTGAGGGTTCCTAAAGATTTTGTGTCGTCTGGGTTTCGGGGAGTTCCCGAACCCACGGGGAGGGAGAGGGTGGCCGAACGAGTCGCCTTGCCCTCCGCCGCCGCCGCCGAGTCGTTCGGCCCCCGCCTCCTTTCTTGCGGACGCGGGATTCCCCAAGCCCCCGAGGGCGACGCTTCCAATGGAAGCATTTCGTGCCCTCGGGGTTTCGGGAAGCCCCCGAACCCATGGGGACCGAGAGCGTGACCGAACGATTCACTTTGGCCTCCGCCGCCACCGCCGAGTCGTTCGGCCCCCGTTTCCTCTCCCGCGGGCGCGGGGTTCAGCGACGCTTCCAATGGAAGCGTGTCGTGCCCTAGGGGCTTCGGTCCCCCGAAATCATGGGGAGGGAGAGGGGGGACGAAGGGGTCACGTTGTCCTCCGCCGCCACCGCAAAAGGCGTTCGGCCCTGCGCCCTTTCCTGCGGGCGCGGAATTCCCCAACCCCATTGGGGGCGACGTTTCCAATGCAGCGTTTCGTTCCCGTGGGGGCCCGTGGAGCCCCCGCATCCATGAGGAGGGAGAGCGTGGCCGAACGAGTCACGTTGCCTTCCGCCGCCGCCGCCAAGTCGTTTGGCCCTGCTTCCTCCCCTGCGGGCGCGGGAATCTTCAAACTCCAGAGGGCGACGCTTCCAATGGAAGCATTTCGTGCCTTCGTGGGCTCGGGGAGTCCCCGACCCCATGGGCAGGGGGAGAGTGGCTGAGCGAGTCTTGCCCTCCGCCGCCGCCGCCGCCGCCGAGTCGTTCGGCCCCCGCCTCCTTTCTTGCGGGCGCGGGACCCCCCAGCCCCCCGAGGGCGACGCTTCCAATGGAAGCGTCTCGTTCCCACGGGGTATCGGGGAGCATCCGAACCC
>CAUYUJ010015448.1:310000-332673 GCA_963575745.1 Prorocentrum cordatum
GGAGGCCTCCAAAGAGACCCGAAGGAATCGGACCTTGGAGACTTGGTTTCTCCATGGCCTTCCGCGCTGCGAGGCTGGAGGCCTCCCTGAGGGCCCCCTCGCGGCCACGGCTGGCCCTGCCTCGAAGTTCTGTCCCGAGCGCATCGGTGGACCGGTCGGAGGGTCGACCCTGAAGCGGGCTGCTTCTCGGGGGCGGCAAAGATGGAGTCGGGCCTGTCCCTGCACAGGAGGAGTACTCAAAAATAGTCCAAAAATCATCCGGGGGCGATTTTTTGAGCGTGTTGTTGCTATTGTTGAGCATTTATTGTGTATGGTTTATGTTTCGTCCAAACCAAAATCCCCCTGTAGGAGGACATGCCCGACCTAAGGCAAAGAGGGGGGTGATGACGAGGGGGGGGGGATATCATGGCGGGGCGCCTCTGCCCATTTCAATGCGCCCCCGCCCCCCCCCCCCCTTGGGCCGCGCACGTGCTGCTGGCCATGTTTTGTCAGGGGAAAAACAAGGGGGGGGGAATAGGCATAGGGGGGGATGCATCGATACGCAATCGCCGATAGGAGCCCGATAGCCCCAACCTGCCCAGGAAGGTGCGGATTCACTACCAGGGGCCTATCGCCGATCTATCGGCGATGTATCGCCGATTCCCCGATTCCAGGTCGATGCATCCCCCCCCTGTGCCAGTCCCCCCCGATCGTTGCCCGTCAATTTGCGTCCCCTCCCCCTCTTGCACGCACCCCCCCCGTGGACGCCCCCGAACGTTGACCCCTGGCGTCGCGAGAAGTGCACGACGGGCGGGCTCAGCAGTTTTCAGCATCGGGGGGCCCTTCGCGGTTTTTTTTTGAGCTGCACCGTTAGTGCCTCGCTCTCCTGTGGCTCTGCTGTGTTCTTGCTCGTTGACATTTGTCACGCGTGCGGAGCTGCACTGCCGGTGCCGCGCTTCCCTGTGGCTGTGCTGCGCTCCTGCACGCGACGCACACCGCAAGAGGCGGCGGAGGGCTTGAGAGGTCCAGCCGCAGAAGGGCCGTTGAAGAGCGATCTGGAGTGAGCAGCCGGCCACGGGGCAGGGCTCGAGAGTTCTGGGGGCCACCCTGCGAACAGAATGATGACACATGGTTCATTCCTAGTTCTTCGAGGGTTCTTTGATTTTCTGGGGGGCCAAGATCCTTTCATTCCTAATTGTCCTATCCTGGGCCTCTTCCTGGCCACTAGGGGGCCAGGAAGAATTAGAAACGAGCACAATTAGAAATGAGCAGGATTAGAAATGAGCGACGTGGACGTCCAGGGGTCCTCGGGGGAGGGGGCTCAGACTTCGGCGTCACGAAAGATCTACGACGGCCAGTGTTTCCAGGTCCTTGGCCTTCTCCCCGTGAGCGGCGCCAAGGCAACGGGGCCGCCATCGCCGACACTGGCGCGCAAGCTGCTCGCGTAAGGTCGCGCGTAAGTGCTCTCGTCTCACATGTAGCGTGCCGCGGTGGCGGCCCGCGTAAGCCACCGCGGAAGGTTGCTGTGTCATCTCGCGTGATACCCTGGGTGGCCACCTCCAGACCTGCACTCCTGACCCTGCGACCATCAGCACAGCCCCTCCATAACTTCACAGAGGATTTACTTGTCGAGCATGGCCACGTTCCTTCGCTGGAGGCGCTTGGCCCTGCCAAAAAAATCCCAGGGCCAAAAAAAATCATCAGACCCCAGGGCCTCCGACTCTCCTCTCTCCCACGGGCAGGGGACAGCGGAGAAGTCCCTTGGCGAGGCTTCCTCAAGGATATTATGGGGGAAAGCCTTGGGCTTCATACGGTCTGTTCCATAGCCCCTCGAAACTATCTTCCACCGGCGTGCGCGGGTCCAGCGGTGCATCCCCGTTCGCCTGGATCTCATGTTTGAACGCGACCAAGAGCTGCGAGCAGACAAAGTAGACGTACTCGTGGCCCTTGCAGGTCGTGATCCCCGTCGTGATCGCCACCACCGCTGTGTCCTCCAGGAGCCCGCTGTCCATCAGGTCTCCTGGTTGGACATTCCAGCCACCTCCCAAGATAAACGGGTAGGGCAGGGCCTGCAGGGTGCTGACCAGGAACCTTAGGAGCTCCTCGCTGTCGTCGACTATCCCAATGCTGCGGGTTAAGTACACAGAGCCAACCACAAGCACCGATCCGCATCCCGGATGAAGCGTTCCGAGGACCAGACGATGTTACCACTGGGCGAGTATGTCCACCATGTCGTGCATTCCTGTCGCTTCGGACGTCGTGATAGCTACTCCCCCTGACGCCGCCTGGGCATTGTCCGATTGTCTGAGGGGAAGCCCCACCGCCAGGAATAGGAGCCACCTCGTCACCATTGGTGAGCCGACTGGACCAGGTTGTCGCGAACGAAACGCGTCTCTTGAATCAAGGTCAGCTGGGGAAGCCCGCTCTGATTGTGCCGTGCCACGATCTCAACACCTCTGGCGTCGAACTCCACACGTTGCCGCTGATAGCGCCTGTGCTGAGGGGGGCGCCCTGGTCCAGGGGCACCGCCGGGAGGAGTTCACGGAAACTGGGGGCCATTCGGCACCGAGGAGCGACCTCTCCCTCTGCTTCGCTCCGGGCCACCGTCTGGCCCGGCTCCTCAGGGCCCATTCCGGTTGTTCCGTGCGGCTGCACAGGCGCAGCTCGGGACACTGCGGACTGGCGCAGCCATCGTGGGCGACTGCTGAAACGGCCTGCTCTGAGCGACACCTCCTTCCTGGTCTTGCCCCCCACAGAGTCCCACGGCGCACAGTCTCCCCGCTCGCTCCCGGGGAATGCACATCCCAGGCCACGCGAGATGTAGACGTCTCGGCGTGCGAGCGCGATCCCCTGGTAATACCTGCCCCCGCTGATCCGCTCGCCCCTGGGGAGAGCACTTCCCAGGCCATGCGAGCTGTCGTCGCTGTCGTTTTGCTCGGCGCTGGTCCGCCCGCCCCTAAGGAATGCACCTCCCAGGCCACGCGGGCCGGCACCTTCGCCTGGTAGACCGAACCACCCCCATCTTCCCGCGAAGTGTTTGCGACGGTGAGCCCAGGGCGCGCGCGGTAGCTAGCACATGGCACCGGCGCCCTACCTCCTGGCAAAACACTGGCCACGCTGCGCCCAGGGCTTGCGCTGAAGCTAGCGCCTGGGTCTTGCGTTCTGACGCCGTTCCGCCCCTGCGCCCTCCTGGGGAATGCACCTCCCAGGCCACGGGCGCTGGATACCTCTAACTCCTGACTCCTTACCCTCCAGAGCTCGAAGATGTGCGCCCCCTATGGGGAATGGACGTCCCAGGCCATGGGCGCTGCATCCCCCCGTGCGCTCGAAGATGCCGAGGCCGACGTCCTTGACGTGGAAGACGGGGCCCATGCGCCCTCACCCTCTTCGAGGCCACTGGCCGAGGGGCGGCCGCCCCCCTGGCCAGCAGACGGGGCCAGGGATCATAGCGCCGCCAGGGGCATCCCCGGCTCGGTCGTCATCTTCCGGGTCGGGCAGTGCACGGTCGGGTGGGGGCCCCCTCCCAGGAGCCTATAAGGAACCTCCTCTCCAGCGCCCGAAACTCGCTCCAGGGAGGGTCGACGAAGACTCTGCACTGCTCGTGCGCGCTGGCATTACTGGCCCGTTGGAAGAAGAGTGCCCTGTGAGGACGCCACCGATCCCACGCTTGAGAGCACCATATCTAGGCAATGTCCCGCAGGTTATTGCCAGGATGCCGTCGGAGCAGGTGGCGACGCAGCTGCTCTCTCTCGATTTAGGCTCCATGAGCGAGGTCTCGAAGTAGAGGATGCGCTACTCGTTCCAGAGCTCTGCTGATGCAACTTTCCCCCCTAGCGTCGTGGATCCATCTAGCCGACGCCGTCGTCGTCTTGCCCATCAGGTCTGCCCCATGCCCTGAGAGTCAGGCAGCAGCCCCCCCTCAGCACACGCCCCATCAAGGAGTTGACCCCATTTGGGGCTCTGTTGGGCAATCCCAGGACCTCTTCGGGCACCCTTGGGGGTGGGCCTCAAGTCGGCTCCTGGGGGCCTCTTGGGGGTCTCTTGGACCTCTTCGAGGGTCGCCTGGGGGGCCTCTGAGCGGCTCTTGGAGTCTTGGAGGCCGCTTGGGGGTCTCTTGGGGCGCTTTGGGGGCCCCCTGGGGGGCCTTCGGGGGATCTCTGGGACCGTTTTGAAGCTCTCTAGAGGCTCTCTGGGGCCGTTGGGAGGCTCTCCGAAAGGGGTTGATTGCTAGATAATGCTGGTTCGGAGCCCGGGCCTGTCCCAGCAAATCCCATCCGTCCACTTGGTAAATGCCATTTTCCCACCGCAGGACCGCTCGAGGCATGGGTCGGTCTCGGAGAGGAGGTCTCGCTGTCCTCGTTGCTGCAGGCATGCAGTCGCCTGTGATTAGCTCGGCTCCCCCTGGATTCCCTGCGATCGAGTGCCCGATCATGCTGCCCCCTGAGGCGGCCTGGCCGCCCATCTACATTACGTTGGCTGCGAAACTCCACACGCAGCTGATACCGATGCTGTCGTCACTCCGGCACTCGACGGAGCAGCCCTCAAAACTTGACGATCACCTGGTGCATCAGTTGGTCCGTCAAAGCCGCGGCGGACTCTTCGGAGCTCCTCTCGTGCCACCTGTGGCCGCTGTCAGCAGGCGAGCCCGCGCAACTGCCATGACCTCATCCTCGTCCTTGGTGATGTCTTCAACTTTCGCTCCTTTGCCTCCAGTGGGGGCTGATGGGATTGTCTCTGGTGCAGCCGCCTGGGCCTTCGGCTGGGTCTTCCCATGACCTCCTTCGGCTGCTTCGCTGGCTGTTTTCGGTTTTTTTAAGAGGCTTTCTTTGAGCGCCTTGTGCTGCTGCACGAGCTCCTTCGATTCATCAGCAAACTTTCCGAACGCCTGCTGGGCCAGCTTCTTTAACTTTCATTGCAGTAGCTGGTTTCGCTTGGTCGCCTCTTCCTGGTCCGACTCTTGTATCTCGTAGTAGTCATGGGCCTCCAGGGCCTCCAGGCCGAGCATTCCTCCATCATCGAACTCGACGTCCTTACCCTCGAGAAGGGAGGCGATGGAGAGGTAGGCTGAGGATGGTCCGCCTGACTCTGCTGCTGCTGCTGCTGCTGCTGCTGCTGCTGCTGCTGCTGCTGCTGCTGCTGCTGCCACTTGGTTGGCCAACGTTTGAATGGCTTTCGTGTAGACCGTGAACCGCCTTCGCCTCGCCGGGAACGTGGAGGGAGAGGGGGAGAGGGGGAGGAGGAGGGGGATGGGAAAGGGGGGGGGACAACAGCTGCAGCGACGACAAGCACCAGCCGCGGCACAGCGCGGTGGCGGGTCGTGATCACGGACTCTTTCGATATCCACAGCTCGTCGGTCGTGCGGCGGGTCTCCAAGGAGCGCCTGCTGATCCCAACGCGCAGGGCCCTTCTCCCTCCTCGTCCCTTCTCCTCCTCCTCCATGCTCCTCCCTTCTTCCCCCTCCTCATCCGTATGTTCCTTATCATCACCGTCCTCCACGCCTCTTCCGCATCAGAATCTCCTCCTCGCCCCACCTGACGTCTCGGTAGTGAGGGCTGGGCGGTTCTTCTGGAGTTTCCTCACCGCTTGTGGATTTGAAGCTTGACACCCCAACAGCTACAAGGATGGAAGGCGGGTGGTGTTCAAAATGAGGCTCTCGCGCACTCGAGTGAAAAGTTCCAGACAGCAAGCAGAGGATGGAGGGCGGCACATTTGCACACGGTAGTTCTCGCTGGAGCACGGCTCAACAAATCATTCTCGGAGCGTCAGCATGCATTACGATGACGTGGATGGATGGCGGCTCGTTTTCTAAATGGGGTTCTCGTTTGGGACGCCCTGTCGTAATATAATTGTGCAACAGGTGCACGGGTGGAGGGCGGCTGCTTTTCAAAATCGGGTCCTCGCTTGGACACGCTTCGAAGCCAACGACGGGCAACGAGAACTCATGCAACAGCTGCACGGACGGAAGGCGGCGTTGGTTCAAAACGGAGCTCTCGCTGGACGTCTCCTGGGAGCGTATGATCATACCTCGCCGCGTCCCTTGCAGCTCGGATTGTGCAGGGCCGTTTCTTTTCAAAGCGGGGGCTCTCGCCAGAATGGCAGGCCACATAGTGGCGCTCGCCTTTCCAGGGGGTCATTCCTGCGATGAGGGGAACTTGTTGTATGGAGCTTACTACGGTTGGCTTGATGCATCGCCAGTGAGATGTTTGACGGACTGTAGATGGATTCGTGACTGGGGCGCGGGCCATTCGCGATTCTGGTTGTATTTGGTAAGGCTCGTAATATCGTTCGTACATTATTTATTCGGGTGGCATGATAGGGAGGACATGTATTTCATTCGCTGCATCTCTTGAGAAGGGTATTTAGTGGCCTTCAGTCCATCCCGCCACCGTGCCTAGGTTGTGGGTTAGAAGCCTCTTGGATGTTTGTTTGGATATCGTGGGCGGCTTCTCGGGGGCCTCTTAGAGTCAGTTTTGAAGCCTCTTGGGGGGCCTCTTGAGGCCTTCTGGGGGCCTCTTGGGGCGGAAGGCTCGAATTGTCGGTTCGTGTTCCCCCTCTTGGGCCCCTCCTGGGGCCGTCTTGGAGTTTTCTTGGGCGAGCTTGGGCGCCTCTTGGGCTGTTGTGGGGCCCTCTTGGACCGTCTTGGAGCCCTCTTGGAAATCTCTTGGGCCGTCCTGGGGCGGTCTTGGGGGCCTCTGGGGCCATCTTGGAGCGTCGGAAGCCCGAAAACACGAGAATGCGAAAAACATCGACAAGCACTCAGTAAAGTCAATGAGTTGTGCCTCTTTGGGTCAAGAGGGTGATCTTCGCCGACTCGGGGTCCTCTTGGACCGTCTTGGCGACCTCTTGGGGCCCTCTCGGCCCGTCGGAGGGCCCTTTTCGAAAAAGTCACGCGAGAAGACGCCCGGAACCCACGACAGGCCGCGCCAAGGCCCGGGAGATTTGGCCATTTGGGCTCCGGACCCCGACTTGATTTCTCAGGAGTCTTAGGAGACTAGGCCCAGGACCTGAGGACACGCCCACTCCGTGGCCAGCGGCACGGTGGCGGCTGACGGAAAGCGCGCGTAGCTTGCGATCCGTTAGTCGGAAGGAATCGATTAGCGGGAGTGTGAGGGGGGGCCTCTGCATTACGGGATGACATGGCCCGCCTTTTTTTCCCCATGTTTTTCCTTGTTAACGGAACCCTTAACAGGGAGAATATGATGTTTTTCTGGCCCGCCCGCTTCCCTGTTAACGGACCGTTGACAGGGAAATGTTTGGCCCGCCCGTTTCCCTGTTAACGGACCGTTAACAAGGATTTTTGGCGCTCGGGCACTTCTTCTCCTTGTTAATGGAGCCCTTAACAGGGAAAATCGGGTGCTTAACAGGGAAAATTCGTTCCTTTTCCTTGTTAGCGGAGCCCTTAACAGGGAAAATCGGGTGCTCAACAATGAAAAAGCAGGGTTACACGCTCGGGCATGTTTTTCCCTGTTAACGGAGCCCTTAACAGGGACTGAACAGGGAAAATCGGGTGACGGACTTTTCCTTGTTAAGGGACCGTTAACAGGGAAAAGAGTTCCTTGTTAACGGACTGTTAACGGACCCTGAACACCGCAGCTCCCAAGAGCGAGCAGTGACGTAAACAAGCTGATAAGACCAAGGCTCCCAACAGAGAGCGGTGACGTAACCAGTTCTTGACACCAGGGCCCGAAACGGGCAGCAACGTAAGCTCCGCGTAAGCTCCGCGTAGGATTCGCGTAAGCGCGTAAAGTCCTCGTCAACTTGAGGTACTTTCAAGACAGCCCATGAGAGACCAAGCGTCCTCCAAGACGGTCCAAGATGCCTCCAAGACAACCCAAGAGGCCAGATGCCCGTAAGATCGCCCCAAGATAGCCCGAGGTACCCCCAAGACGGCCCCAAGACGTGTTCGAACATCTGCACGTATGCAGACGGCTTCAACGGCCTGCAAGACGGCGTAGAGAGGTCCAGACGGGCCCGAGGACGGCCCAAGAGCGATCCAGATAGCCCACGACGGCCTCAATACGGCTCAAGAGGTCTCGAAGACCCCCCCCCCCCGGGCGGTCTAAGCGGGACAAAACGAAGGTAGGGCCTTCGCCACCCCGGGGCGCCTTTGGCCCCGCCCATAAGCTCCTCGCCAGCTTAAGGCACCTCCAAGACGGCGTGAGAGAGGCCCAGACGGGACCGAAGACGGCCCAAGAGCGATCCAAGATAGCCCAAGATGGCCTCAGCACAGCCCAAGAGGCCTCCAAGACACCCCAAGCGGCACCCGAGAGGAACCCCAGAAGTGCTGAAGGACGAATAAACCATTGTTGCCTTTAGGTTTATGAAGGTTTTCCAGCTCCTCGCCTTTTCGGACAAGAACGGCCCGATACAGCTCCAAAGCCCCCCGAGATTGTGCCATGACGGCCCGAGAGGCTCCCAAGAGAGCCTGAGGACGGCCCAGAAGGGCCCCAAGAGGGCCTAAGAGAGCCACAAGACAGCCCAAGGAGGGCTTGGGAGACGCCCAATATGCTCCCAAGAGACAGCATGTCGTCATCATCATCATCATCATCATCATCATCATCATCATCATCATCATCATCATCAGCAGCAGCAGCAGCAGCATCAGCATCAGCATCAGCATCAGCATCAGCATCAGCATCAGCATCATCAGCATCAGCATCAGCATCAGCATCATCATCATCATCATCATCATCATCATCATCAGTATCATCATAATCATCATCATCATCCTCAGCATCATCATCATCATCATCATCGTCGTCATCGTCATCGTCATCGTCATCGTCATCATCATCATCATCATCAGCATCATCATCATCATCATCATCATCATCATCATCATCATCAGTATCACCATCAACAGTATGATCCGAATCTTCATTCGTGATTTATCGCGCTCGAGTGCCTTCCCAAGATACTAACACGCCCTGGTTCCCCCTCAAGAGGCCTCCTGCAGCTTCGAGATAGCCCTAGAGGGCGCCCATTATGCCACCAAGATGCCCCAAGAGAGCCTCCAGACGGGGAGACCGAGAGAAAGAACGGGCAAGCCAGCGACATCTCGCGCTCTGAGAGTAAATGCGCTTTCCGTCCCCGTGCCAAGCAGGTAGCGGAAAGAGCGAGGTACGAGTGATGACGTGTTTTGGGCGAAGCCCTTAAGAGAGGGGTCCAGGGGAGGGGGCTGGGTTGGAAGGATGAGTGTCAATGGCCGTTTTCGGGTGTTCCCTCGGGTTTTGTATGTTTTTCGGGTTCCCCCTTGTTCCGTCCCAGAAGGGCTCTAGACGGCCCAAGAGGCCCCAAAGATGGGACCAAGAGGCTTCCGAGACGCCCCGAGAGGCGCCCAAGAGGCGCCCCAAGAGGCCCTAAGGAGGCCAAAATCATTGATTTTCTGTTGGAAAAGGTACATGTTGAGCATGCACGGCTTTTCGGGCTTTCACGGCGTTGACGACGCTCCAAGAGGCCCCCAAGACCGACCCAAGACGGCCCGAGAGGCTCCCAAGAGGCGCCCAAAACGGCCCAAGAGGGCCCCCAGACGGCCCAAGAGGCGCCCAAGACGGTCCCAGAGGGCCCCAAGACGGCCCCAAGAGGGGGACCACGAACCCGAAAAGCTTAGCCTTTCGCCCCAAGAAGCTCCCAGGAGGCCCCCAGAGCCCCCCAAGAATGCCCCAAGAGGCCCCCAAGAGGTTCCCAAGAGGCCTCCAAAAGGGCTCCAAAAGGGCCCCAATAGGACTCCCAAGAAGGCCCAGAGACGCCAAATAGCGAGCGATCGGTAACGCAAAAAACTCTTCACACCAAGGCTCCCAAGAGCGAACGGTGACGTAAACAAGCTGATAAGACCAAGGATCCCAGCAGAGAGCGGAGACGTAACAAGTTCCTGACACCAAGGCCCAGCCAAGGCTCAGGAACGGGCAGCAACGCAACAATCTCTGAACACCAAGGCTCCCAAGAGCGAGGGGTGACGTAACAAGCTCTCAACGCCAAGACTCCCGGTACGAACGGTGGTGTGAGTAATTTCGGTTTCAGCTTCTGAAGCGCTCTTTCCGTTTCTGTGCCGGGCCAGGTAACGGAAAGAGCGAGGTTCGAGTGATGACGTGTTTAGGGCGAAGCCCTTAAGGGAGGGGTCCAGGGGAGGGGGCTGGGTTGGAAGGATGAGTGTTAATGGCTTTTTTCGGGTGTTCCCTCGGGTTTTTGTATGTTTTTCGGGTTCCCCCCTGTTCCGTCCCAGAAGGTCTCTAGACGGCCCAAGAGGCCCCAGAGATGGGACCAAGAGGCTTCCGAGACGCCCCGAGAGGCGCCCAAGAGGCGCCCCAAGAGGCCCTAAGGAGGCCAAAATCATTGATTCCCATCGGAAAACGTACATGTTTAGCATATACGGCTTTTCGGCTTTCACGGCGTTGACGACGGCCCAAGAGCCCCAAAGATCGCCCCAAGACGGCCCAAGAGGCTCCCAAGAGGCCCCCGAAATTGTCCAAGAGGGCCCCCAGACGGCCCAAGAGGCGCCCAAGACGGCCCCAAGAGGGGGACCACGAATTGAAAAGTCTAGCCTTTCGCCCCAAGACGCTCCCAGGAGGCCCAAGAGCCGTCCCAATAGGCCCCCAAGAGGCCAAAAGCATGGATATCCGATGGTAAAATGTATATTTTTAGCATACACGGCTTTTCGGCCAAGACCGCCCCAAGACGGCCCAAGAGGCTCCCAAGAAGCCCCCGAAACGGCCCAAGAGGGCCCCCAGACGGCCCAAGAGGCGCCCAAGACGGCCCCAGAGGACCCCAAGACGGCCCCAAGAGGGGGACCACGAACCGAAAAGTTGAGCTTTTCGCCCCAAGAAGCTCCCAGGAGGCCCCCAGAGCCCCCCAAGAAGCCCCAAGAGGCCCCAAGAGGTTCCCAAGAGGCCTCCAAAAGGGCCCAAATAGGACTCCCAAGAAGGCCCAGAGACGCCAAATAGAGTGCGATCGGTAACGCAAAAAACTCTTCACACCAAGGCTCCCAAGAGCGAACGGTGACGTAAACAAGCTGATAAGACCAAGGCTCCCAGCAGAGAGCGGAGACGTAACAAGTTCCTGACACCAAGGCCCAGCCAAGGCTCAGGAACGGGCAGCAACGCAACAATCTCTGAACACCAAGGCTCCCAAGAGCGAGGGGTGACGTAACAAGCTCTCAACGCCAAGACTCCCGGTACGAACGGTGGTGTGAGTAATTTCGGTTTCAGCTTCTGAAGCGCTCTTTCCGTTTCTGTGCCGGGCCAGGTAACGGAAAGAGCGAGGTTCGAGTGATGACGTGTTTAGGGCGAAGCCCTTAAGGGAAGAGTCCAGGGGAGGGAGCTGGGTTGGAAGGATGAGTGTTAATGGCCTTTTTCGGGTGTTCTCTCGGGTTTTTGTATGTTTTTTGGGTTCTCCCCTTTTCCGTTCCAGAAGGTCCCTAGACGGCCCAAGAGGCCCCAAAGATGGGACCAAGAGGCTTCCGAGACGCCCCGAGAGGCGCCCAAGAGGCGCCCCATATGCCCCCAAGAGGCCAAAATCATTGATTCCCATCGGAAAACATACATGTTTAGCATATACGGCTTTTCGGCTTTCACGGCGTTGACGACGGCCCAAGAGGCCCCCAAGATCGCCTCAAGACGGCCCAAAACGCTTCCAAAGAGGCCCCCAAAACGGCCCAAGAGGGCCCCCAGACGGCCCAAGAGGCGCCCAAGACGGCCCAAGAGGGCCCCAAGACGACCCAAGAGGGGGACCACGAATTGAAAAGTCTAGCCTTTCGCCCCAAGACGCTCCCAGGAGGCCCCAGGAGCTCCCCAAGAGGCCCCCAAGAGGCGTCCCGAGAGGCCACCAAGAAGCCAAAATCATGGATTTCCGGTGGGGAAAGGTACATTTTCAGCATACACGGCTTTTCGGCTTTCTCGGCGTTGAAGACGCTCCAAGAGGCCCCCAAGACCGCCCCAAGATGGCCCAAGAGGTTCCCAAGAGGTCCCCGAAACGGCCCAAGAGGGCCCCCAGACGGCCCAAGAGGCGCCCAAGACGGCCCCAGAGCCCCCCAAGACAGCCCCAAGAGGGGGAAGAGCTCGACACCAAGATTTAAGAAACATCGAAATCTCGATTTCGGTGTTTGCCGGCCTCGACTCTCCCCCCTCCTCCTCTCTTCCGATCCGGTGGGGGGTTCACATCGAAATCTCGATTTCGGTGTCCGTCGGCCTGGGCTCTGGCTGAGGCTCCACACCGAAATCTCGATTTCGATGTTCGACGGCCTCAGCTCTGGTTGGGGCTTCGCACCAAAATCGCGATGTCGGTGCTCGTCGGCCTAAGCTCTGGTTGGGGTCTCGCGCCGAATCCCACCAGCCCTCTGGGCGCGAGTGGTTTAGGGAGCCCGCTCTGTTCATCCCCTTCTTCCCCCTCTACCCCCTCCCACTGGGCCTGGACGGGGGGTGGGTCCCTGGGAAGCTAATTTTTCACACCCTTCACAGGGATCGTGGCCCCAGGGGGGCTAAATAAATGCGTTCGTCTTCTTGGACCGATCTCAAGGCAGATGTACCAACGACAGGCCCAGATCATACTCAAGAAGAGGAGACGGAACAGAGAAGACAGGAAGAAGAAGAAGCAGAAACGAGGAAAGGACAAGGAACATAAACAACAGGAAACATAAGGAAACAAAAGACGAAGGAACAGGGACACACACAATGAATAGGAAGGATAAGCAAACGAACAGCAGACGATACAGAGAAAACAGGAAGGATCAATAAAGGAACGCGACACGTAACAGAGAAAACCAGGAAGGATAAACAAACGAACCAGAGACGGAATTGAGAATAACAGGAAGGATAAGTAAACTAAGATGAAACGGTGCAGATTACACAGAAGAAGAAGGAACAAGGACAGGAGAAGGAGCAGAAACAGTATAAAACAGTATGGCACAAAACATATGGAACAAAAGTATCCCGGCAAAGCAACCTAACAGCGATGTGTAGGAGCATATCTGGAAGCATTCCCCTTAAGATTCAGATAAGAATCCTGTTGTAGAATTCTGCTGTTCTCGCAGTCGTGGTCGCATTCGCGATGGCAGTCGCAGTGGCAACAGCAGTCGCAGTCACAGCCTCAGCCTCAGCCTGCCTCAGCCTCAGCCTCAGCCTGCCTCAGCCTCAGCCTGCCTCAGCCTCGCCCTCAGCCTGCTTCAGCCTCAACATCAGTCTGCCTTCAGCCTCGGCCTCAGCCTGCCTCAGCCTCACCCTCAGCCTGCATCAGCCTCAGCCTGCCTCAGCCTCGCCCTCAGCCTGCTTCAGCCTCAACATCAGTCTGCCTTCAGCCTCGGCCTCAGCCTGCCTCAGCCTCACCCTGCATCAGCCTCAGCCTCAGCCTCAGCCTGCCTCAGCATCAGCCTGCCTCAGCCTCAGCCTCAGCCTGCCTCTGCCTCAGCCTCAGCCTGCTTCAGCCTCAGCCTCAGTCTGCCTTCAGCCTCGGCCTCAGCCTCAGCCTGCCTCAGCCTCAGCCTGCATCAGCCTCAGCCTCAGCCACAGCCTGCCTCAGCATCAGCCTGCCTCAGCCTCAGCCTCAGCCTCAGCCTGCCTCAGCCTCAGCCTCAGCCTGCTTCAGCCTCAGCCTGAGTTTGCCTGCAGCCTCGGCCTCAGCCTCAGCCTGCCTCAGCCTCAGCCTGCCTCAGCCTCAGCCTCAGCCTCAGCCTCAGCCTGCCTCAGCCTCAGCCTCAGCCTGCTTCAGCCTCAGCCTCAGTCTGCCTTCAGCCTCGGCCTCAGCCTCAGCCTGCCTCAGCCTCAGCTCAGCCTCAGCCTGCCTTCATCAGCCTCAGCCTGCCTCAGCCTCAGCCTGCCTCAGCCTCAGCCTCAGCCTGCCTCAGCCTCAGCCTGCCTCAGCCTCAGCCTCAGCCTGCTTCAGCCTCAGCCTCAGTCTGCCTTCAGCCTCGGCCTCAGCCTCAGCCTGCCTCAGCCTCAGCCTGCATCAGCCTCAGCCTCAGCCTCAGCCTGCCTCAGCATCAGCCTGCCTCAGCCTCAGCCTCAGCCTGCCTCAGCCTCAGCCTCAGCCTGCTTCAGCCTCAGCCTCAGTCTGCCTTCAGCCTCGGCCTCAGCCTCAGGCTGCCTCAGCCTCAGCCTGCATCAGCCTCAGCCTCAGCCTCAGCCTGCCTCAGCATCAGCCTGCCTCAGCCTCAGCCTCAGCCTGCCTCAGCCTCAGCCTCAGCCTGCTTCAGCCTCAGCCTCAGTCTGCCTTCAGCCTTGGCCTCAGCCTCAGCCTCAGCCTGCATCAGCCTCAGCCTCAGCCTCAGCCTGCCTCAGCATCAGCCTGCCTCAGCCTCAGCCTCAGCCTGCCTCAGCCTCAGCCTCAGCCTGCTTCAGCCTCAGCCTCAGTCTGCCTTCAGCCTCGGCCTCAGCCTCAGCCTGCCTCAGCCTCAGCCTGCATCAGCCTCAGCCTCAGCCACAGCCTGCCTCAGCATCAGCCTGCCTCAGCCTCAGCCTCAGCCTCAGCCTGCCTCAGCCTCAGCCTCAGCCTGCTTCAGCCTCAGCCTGAGTTTGCCTCAGCCTCGGCCTCAGCCTCAGCCTGCCTCAGCCTCAGCCTGCATCAGCCTCAGCCTCAGCCTCAGCCTGCCTCAGCATCAGCCCTTCAGCCTCAGCCTCAGCCTCAGCCTGCTTCAGCCAGCCTCAGTCTGCCTTCAGCCTGCCTCAGCCTCAGCCTGCCTCAGCCTCAGCCTCAGCCTCAGCCTCAGCCTCAGCCAGCCTCAGCCTCAGCCTCAGCCTCAGCCTCAGCCTCAGCCTCAGCCTGCCTCAGCCTCAGCCTCAGCCTGCCTCAGCCTCAGCCTCAGCCTGCTTCAGCCTCAGCCTCAGTCTGCCTTCAGCCTCGGCCTCAGCCTCAGCCTCAGCCTGCCTCAGCCTCAGCATCAGCCTGCCTCAGCATTCAAAATGTGGCCCGGGAATGGAGTTCTGGGAACTCGAAGAACACGAAGTGGCCTACAGTTGGCTCCGGGCATTCAAAATCATGCCCAGGAATGGAGTTCTGGGAACTCGAAGACCACGAAGTGGCCTACAGTTGGCTCCGGGCATTCAAAATCATGGCCCAGGAATGGAGTTCTGGGAACTCGAAGACCACGAAGTGGCCTACAGTTGGCTCCGGGCATTCAAAATGTGGCCCGGGAATGGAGTTCTGGGAACTCGAAGAGCACGAAGTGGCCTACAGTTGGCTCCGGGCATTCAGAATGTGGCCCGGGAATGGAGTTCTGGGAGGTCGAAGAGCACGAAGTGTGTGACTGTATGCGAAAAACGATCCCCCCCCGGCAAACCCCAACGGCCCCCCAACGGCCCCCCAACGGCTCCCTAACGGCTGCCCAGACCCCCTTGTGGAGTAATGTGCTGCTCTCTTTTTATTTACACCAGGGAAGAGGACGGCAAAACAAACGAACCGGAGACGGAGCAAAGAAAAGCAGGATTATCCCGGCAAAGCAACCTAACAGCGATGTGTCTAAGTATAACTGAAACGTGCAGCAGCAGTGAGAGGCACTGTGATACCAACAGTAACAGTAATAGTGATGCAAAAGCTGTTGTCATCGTCGCGCTGAGCTTGATTCGATGTGTTGTCAAACAAGGTACTGCCATGGACGCATGTCGCTTGAATGACTACATGTATAAACGAGACACTGCTATCAACGCACGGAACTTGAATAGATATATGTCCAAACGAGACACTGCTATCAACGCGTGGAAAATGAATGGATGCTTGTTCAAAGGAGACATTGCTATCAACGCATGGAGCTTGAAAGTATGTTTCTCCAAACGAGACACTGCTATCAACGCACCGACCTTGAATGGATGTCTGTCCAAACGAGACACTGCTATCAACGCTGGGAACTTGAATGGATGTGTATCCAAACGACACTCTGCTATGAACGCATGGAATCTCAAACGATGTATGTCGATGAAAGCGAGGACGGCCTGTATGCATTAGTGTGTGCTTATCTCGTGATGTTGTTTTGGAAGCGCTCATGTCTATCATCGTTTGCACAGCAGACGGGGGTGCTTGTATGTCACTGCGCACAGGTACAGTCGGCATCTGAAGCGAACAACCGGCTGCAGGCTGAGAGGCCTCGCAAAGAGTCGCAGGCTGAGAAGCACCGCGACCGCGCAATTGGAGACTGAAGCTAAGGCTAGCATACAGGAAGCGCAGGACGAGAAGCACAACGCGACAACCGGCTGCAGACTGAGAAGCACCGCAAAGAGTCGCAGGCTGAGAAGCACCGCGGCCGCGCAAGTGGAGGCTGAAGCTAAGGCCAGCATACAGAAAGCGGCAGGCTGAGAAGCACCACGCGAGAGGATGTCTGTCACGTTGATCGCTGCTCGGCGAAAGCCTTCACGGAACGCACCGACCTCGCATGCACAGACAATGTCAGCATCAGCGTTCTGCACTATCGCGGCGCACACCCTTCCGAAGTTAGCGCAGTGAGTGGCCGCCTGCTTACCAGTCATCATGCCCTGCTCGAACCCGAAATTGAAGGAGGCGACCGTGAAAGACGCAGGCTGCGGAGCGCCAGGACCAGGCGTCTGTCGACCTTCCTCCGCAGGCTGAGAAGCACCGCGAGGGGGCGACACTTCGGACGAGCCTCGCGGAGCAGAGGCTGCGGATGAACGTTCCATATAGCGGTACGGCCAGGGGAACGCCATTGCAATCGAAACTCTGGTGACGAGGCACGTTGAGTGAAATGGACTGCAGTGTCACTAGCAACTCCTGAACCAAGCACGGCTGTCGCGGAAGGAATATAAAATGTGACCCGAGACTAACCTAGTGAAAACTCAGAGAAATCAGTGTGTGTGTGTGACGGTTGTGTCAGGGAATTGAAAGTTGAGATGTGACAGGTCGACAAGGACACTGTGTATGAGTGTTGCATGATAGTGAGAGAACGAGTGTTGCCCAGGAGTGTCGCCCAAATATGAAGTTCTGAGAGGTCACAGAGCACAAAGTGTGTGACTGTCGCGCGGGATTACTCTGAATGTATCCCGGGATTGCCGTTCCAGACAGCCAGATAGCCCGGCGTGTATACCTGTTGTGTGCGATTTTTCCAAATGTAGCCTGGGAATGGCGTTCTGGGAGGTCTCGGAGCACGAAGTGTGTGACTCTTGCATCCTGTTATTCCGAATGTGGCCTGGGAATGGGGTTCTGGGATGCCAAAGAGCTCGAAATGTGTGACTGTTGCATCCCGTTAATCAGAATGTGGCCCGGGAATGGAGTTCTGGGGTGTCAAGTACGAGGAATTGTTTGACTGTTGCGTCCGGCTATTCCGAATGTGGCCCGGGAATGGCGTTCTGGGAGGTCAAGGAGCACCAAGTGTGTGACTGTTGCATCCGGTTATTCAGAATGTGGCCTGGGAATGGGGTTCTGAGAGGTCGACGAGCACGAAGTGTTTGACTGTTTGTGAAAAACGAGCCCGGCACAGGCCCGGCACCCTGCCGGCCGGCAACTCCCAACGCCTGCCCGGACCCCCCTGTGGAGTGATCTGTGAGCTCTTTTGAGTCAACTAGAAACCTATCAGTCTACGCTGTTAGGTAAAAGAAAAACAGCAAAATCCGCCACTGTGCCCTTCGGCACGGAATGGGCGTGTCCTCAGGTCCTTTCTTGGGCCTCAGTCCTCAATCCTGAGGAGCTCTTAAGGGGCTCGGAGCCTACATGTTCACATTTACTTGGCCTACCCGCGTGTCCACGGAGCTTGTCGCGTGACTTGGGTGAGGGCACTTTTTGACACCCCTCACAAGGATCGTGGCCCCCGAGCGCGAAAAATTTAGCCTTTCGCCCCAAGAGGCCCCCAAGAGGCCACAACAGGCCCCAAGGCGCCCCCAAGAGGCCCCCAAGAAGCCCCAAGAGATTCCCAAGAGCCTCCAAGAGTCCTCCGAACAAGGCCGCGAGAGGCCAAAATCATTGGGAACCGTGGCGTTCAGAGATTGTTACGTTGTCGCAGTTCCCCTAACTGTGAAGGTAGGCGGTGTAGTCAGGCGTCTAGCAGCTGCAGTTGAACTCCCACGGGCCCAATCCCAATCCCAATCCCTCTTCCTTCCCCTCCGTAGCCATTTTGGCTCAAGCCATTGCGGTTCTAGACAAGCCTCACCTCTCGTCACTTTCACTTGCGCGTGGCCTCAGAGATCGACTTGATCATTATGTCTGCACAAGCTTTACGCATTGTGTTCAGGGAGGGGCATCTCGCATTCGATTGGAAGTTTGTCTCAGACCTCGTGTCGGCTACTTTAGAAGGCGACTGGATTGCCACGCAGTTCCTCATCGATTCGCTTACCATCAAGCGGGAGACCCAAGCAAGTAACCGCCCATTGATGGTTGACGTATTGCGGGAGCTGTGCGTTGCAGCGGCACGCGGAAGCAACACGGCGCATCACGCAGTGACCAGATCAGGGTTGGACACCACGGATACAAACATTTTCGAACAGTGCAGAGGCATCATAAAACGCATAAGTCATGAAAACAGCTCAGTTCGACTAGCAGCAGTGAGGGATATCGCAGACAGAATCGTTGCCACATCCTATCCCTCTCCTGGTGAGAAGCAGCGGGTGGAGTATTGGGAACCTCCAAAGCCACGAATTATGCCTTTTCTCGTGGAGCTATCTCGACATTTCGAGGATGAATGCTGGGAAGTGAGGGCGGCTGCAATCGAAGCCACCTTCCGTGCCGACACGTACAGGCTTTCGGACAGTACAGTGTTGGATCGATTGGTGTCTGGCCTCGAGGATGACCATTGGCTAGCCCGACACAATGCTTCCAGGGCGCTGAAAAATACTTCAACCATCTCGGCTCAGCTTGTCAAGAGAAGATTGACAAAGTGTTGATGCCGGGTTGCTTCCTGGGTTGGGGATTTACATGTTTCGCTCCAGGCGATCCTGATAATCATCAATGGGAGTGGGAGCCCACGAACGAGATCCATGCACCACCGCGAAATGAGTGGGAAGATCCAGAAGATCGGAGGCTTCGCGAGTGGGAAGATCAGCGGCGTTTAGATTTTTGTTTTCATCAGTGTCCCATGCCGTTCCCATGAGGTTGTTTCCCATGCCGTTTTTTCAACCTCGTCCATTGTGTGTAGCCCGCGTTCCCTTTCGCTCTGCGAATCTTAATTCTGATTCGCAAGCGCCGACCTTCAGGCCTCATCACATGCAGGTTTGATTCTTTTATTTTGACACCTGTTTATGTTGAGGCCTGCGACCTTGTTGACATGCAGAACTGGATGCATGCACAAAAGAAAAACACATCCCCTACGGCCAGGCGATCGCATCCGCTCGATTGCACGAAACTGGGCGATTGCCCAATCGCTGTTCGATCCATCTTCCTTCCCCTCCCGTTCTTCCTCCTCCCCCCGGAGAAAGGAACGGAAAAGGAGAAGGAACGGAGAAAGAGGAAAAGAAAGGAAGAAGGAACGAAGAAAAAGGAAAGGAGGAAAGGAAAAAGGAACGGAGAAAGAGGAAAATAAATTAAGAAGGAGCGGAGAAAGAGGAAAGGAAAGGAAGAAGGAACGGAGAAAGAGGAAAGGAAGAAGGAACGGAGAAAGAGGAAAGGAACATAAGAAATAATAAAGAACATAAAAACGAGAACGGAATAAGCAAACGGACATGAACGGAAACAAAAAAAGAGAACCGAATAAATAAACGGGTAGGAACGGAAACAAAAAAGGAAAACAGCAGAAAGGAAAGAGAAACGGGAACGGAAACAAGACAGGATAACGGCAGAAGGAGACGGAAAGGAACGGAAACGAGAAAGGATAACGGAAGAGGGATACGGAAAAGAACGGATACAAGAATTGAAAGAAAGAAACCAGGAGGAAAGAAGGAAACGGAGAGGAAAGAAGGAAGCGGAGAGGAAAGAAGGAAACGAAGAGGAAAGAAGGAAACGGAGAGGAAAGAAGGAAACGGAGAGGAAAGAAGGAAACGGAGAGGAAAGAAGGAAACGGAGAGGAAAGACGGAAACGGAGAGGAAAGAAGGAAACGGAGAGGAAAGAAGGAAACTGAGAGGAAAGAAAGAAGCGGAGAGGAAAAAAAGAAACGGAGAGGAAAGAAAGAAACGGAAAGGAACAAAAAGAAACGGAGAGGAAAGAAATAAACGGAGAGGAAAGAAGGAAACGGAGAGGAAAGAAGGAAACGGAGAGGAAAGAAGGCAATTGAGAGGAAAGAAGGAAACGGAGAGGAAAGAAGGAAACGGAGAGGAAAAAAAAGGAAACGGAGAGGAAAGAAGGAAACGAAGAGGAAAGAAGGAAACGGAGAGGAAAGAAGGAAACGAAGAGGAAAGAAGGAAACGGAGAGGAAAGAAGGAAACGGAGAGGAAAGAAGGAAACGGAGAGGAAAGAAGGAAACGGAGAGGAAAGAAGGAAACGGAGAGGAAAGAAGGAAAAGGAAAGGAACGGAAGAAGGAACAGAGGAGGAGGAGGAGGAGGAGATCCCCAATCAGAAACACCGAAACTTCGATTTCGGTGTCTGAAACCGAAATCGAGATTTCGATGTTTTTGATTGTGGTTTAGAAGAAAACCGAAATCTCGATTTCGGTGTTCTTAAATCTTGGTTTCGGTGTTTTTTTCCGAGGGGGACCACGAACCGAAAAGTTTAGCCTTTCGCCCCAAGAAGCTCCCAGGAGGCCCCAAGAGCCCCCCAAGAGGCCCCAAGAGGCCCCCAAGAGGTTCCCAAGAGGCCTCCAAAAGGGCTCCAAAAGGGCCCCAATAGGACTCCCAAGAAGGCCCAGAGACGCCAAATAGAGAGCGATCGGTAACGCAAAAAGCTCTTCACACCAAGGCTCCCAAGAGCGAACGGTAACGTAAACAAGCTGATAAGACCAAGGCTCCCAGCAGAGAGCGGTGACGTAACAAGTTCCTGACTCCAAGGCCCAGCCAAGGCTCAGGAACGGGCGGCAACGCAACAATCTCTGAACACCAAGGCTCCCAAGAGCGAGGGGTGACGTAATAAGCTCTCAACGCCAAGGCTCCCGGTACGAACGGTGGTGTGAGTCATTTCGCTTTCTGTTTCTGAAGCGTTCTTTCCGTTTCTGTGCTGCCCATCCCGTCCAGTGCTTGGCTTGTGGGTATGAGCCTAGCTAATGTTCGTCAAGAGCTCTTGGGAAGACTCTCGGGGGCCTCTTGGAGGCAGTTTGCAGGCCTATTGGGGGCCGTTTCGGGGCCTCTTGGGGCCTCTTGGGGATCCTTTGGGGGCCTCTTGAAGGCCTCTTGGGGCCTCCTGGGCGCCTCTTGGGGCTTCTTGGGGCGGAAGCTCTGCAGATGCACGCGCAAGAGGACCGTGGAGTTTGGGAGGCTTGGAAGGCCTTGATCGGTATGGCCCACGTGGTGTCCCGCGTGATGGCTGCTGTTATCCCGCTGTTTCTTGTTCTTCCCCTTGCTGAAAAAAAAAAGCCAGATGCCAGAACTTGTCACACTTGTGCTGCCATCTTGACATGCCAGGGTGCGTAGGGAAGCGAGTTAAGTCTGCCTTCCTCCTGGCTCTTCCTCCGTTGCACGGCCACACACTAGTACGTTGTCGCACCACTGAGTGGCCCCAGTTTTGTTTACTGTCGGAGGTGCGATGTTGACAACATGGTCAGCCTCAGCCGACAGCTGGAGAGGACGTGCCGAAGCTATGTTGTATTCTCAGCCTCGCGGTGTCGCCCCGGTCGCATGCCCCGAGGCCTTCGCCCACAGTCGCATGTCTGGAGAGGCGGAGCCCGAGAGGTTGCTGCAGATTCGGCAGCCTGCCCAATGTATGGTTGTCCTCCAGCAGCCTGGGCAAAGAGCCCTGGGCAGCGATTTCCTCCCACGAAGCCCTCAGGCAGAGGACTGCGGCCCGTGCGGCCTGCAGAAGGTTTTCTTTGGTGTCTTCTCCCTCCGAGGGCATCATGATACGAGCTCCCCCTCCCCAGCATTCGCCCTCCCTCCCCTTCCTCCCTCTCCTCACCCGCCTTCTCCTCCTCCCTCATCTTCCCACCCCTCTCCACCTTGTTCCCGTCCTCCTCCTCCTCCTCCGCCTCCTCCTCCTGTGTTTCCTCCTCCTCTTCCTCCTCCTCCTTTTCCTCCACGTCCTCCATGTTAACCATGCCAGGCCCAAACACTGATGGGGCTGAAGCGTCAAACTCTCCTCCTCCTCCTCCTCCTCCTCCTCCTCCTCCTCCTCCTCCTTCTCCTCCTCCTCCTCTTACTCCTCCTCCTCCTTCTCCTCCTCCTCCTCCTCCTCTCCCTGCTCCTCCTGCTCCTCGGCCTGCTCCTCCTCCAGCTAGCTCCTCCTACGCACGAGTTGCGGACAATGAGTCGCGCCCACCGCCGCGCGACCCCCTAGAGCTGAGGGCCGCACCTACCTGGCGAGGCGCGAGGGGAGAGAAAGAGGACGAAGAGAAGAAGAAAAAGAAGAGGCGCCAGGCTCACCACGCAGATCGTGATGAGCACCACCGACCCGCCGAAGGCGGGCGGCCCCCATGCCTGCCTGGCTCTACAAGCACCAGGGGACACAGGTTACCCCACGTCGCCGTGCGGGGCACACGGCGCGTGTTTCCGCGCCCACAGGCCCCCTTGCCCAAGGGGGGCCAGGCGGCACACGTCTTGAGTCGTGCCCGCAGGCCGACCCCCCCAGCCACACCCTTGCCCCGCGACGTCACTGGAGGGTCAATACAGTGGCTGGGGCCGGCCCCCACAAAGGCAGGTACCACGCAGGCCGACGCGGACCGAGATCCATGCCGGCCCAGGGGGGGTACCCTCG
>CAUYUJ010015449.1:0-12500 GCA_963575745.1 Prorocentrum cordatum
TCCGCCGACCCCTTGGGGTTCATCGGCGTGTGAGATGTTCCCCCTCCCCAAACCCCTCCCCCGGGAGCCCGGTCCGGTCGATTTGGAGGGGGGGGGGGGTCCCCTCGGATGCCCCGGACGGCCCCGGACGGGAGCGGAGGTGCCAGCCGCTCTCGAAAATCGTGCAAAACCTCTGGAAAATCGTGCAGGGACTCCTCTGGTGGCCTCGAAATGGCTCTTGGACGCCCAACGAGCGCTCCAAGACGCTCACGGTGGCACAAAGACGGGCCACGAGGCGTCCTCGACGGCAGAAAAGGTCCCAACGAGCGGCCCCGAGGGCCTCCAAGATGCGTTCCACGAGGGTCCCTAGACGCAAAAGTTGGCCCATTCCCGTCGTGAAACGTACATTTTTCACAAATTCGGCTTGGGGCCTTTCTGATGCTCCCCGACGGCCCAAGAGGCCCCCAAAGCCGCTCCCAGACGGCCCCAGAAGCCTCGCAGAGGGTCCCCCACAGACCCCTCGAGGTCCCGACGACGGGCCAACAGGCGTCCAAGACGGCCCAAGAGGGCTCCGAAAACGACCCCAAGAGCGCTCCAGGAACGCTCCGAATGGCCTCCACAAAGCTCCACATGGTCCCAGACCGTCCAAGAGCGATCAAAAACATCGACGACGGCCTCCCGACGGCTCAAGAGGCCCCCCAAGACGCCCCAAGAGGCATCCAAGATTCGCCCCAAGAGGCCCTCTAGATGCAACAAATCGCCCGTTCCCTTCGTAAAACGTATATGTTCCACACGTGCGCCTTTTAGGGTGCCCCCCGCTCCTGGACGGCCCCAGAGCCCCCCAAACTCGCTCCCAGACGGCCAAAGGGGCCCCCAAGAAGGGCCGAAGAGTGGCCAACAACAGCCCCCGAAGCTCCCAAGACAGCCCAAGAGGGCCCCCAGACGGCTCCAAGACGGAGCCCAGAGGGCACCTTTTCGAGCCTCGGCCCCAAGACGTCCCCAGCGTGCCCAAAAAACAGCCCAAGAGGCCCCGAGGGACCCCCAAAAGAACCTCAAAGGCCTCCAAGAAGCCCCCAGGAAGCCCCCAAGAGGCCCCAAAACTTGGCCCAAGATGCCTCGAGGCGGCTGGATATGGCCTGCAGACAAGCCAAGATGCCACCAAAAGGCAACAAAGGAGCACCAGGAGGTACGATAACAGCAACGAAGCAACAGGAACGATGTCCAGCGCCGTGTCATGATTCGGACAAGCCTCGTGAAATGCAGTCCTGGAGGCGCAGTAGCTTATATAGGGGTCGGCGGGTGTGGCGTAAGCCTATAGAATCATCATCATCACCATCCTCCTCCTCCTCCTCCTCCTCCTCCTCCTCCCTTTCTTCTTCTTATTATGCTTTCAAGTGTTGGGATTCCTCCTCATCCTCATCCTCGTCCTCCTCCTCCTCCTCCTCCTCCCCTCCTCCTCCGCCTCCTCCTCCTCATCTTGCTCCTCCGCCTCCTCCTCTTCCTCTTCCTTCTCATCCTCCTCTTCCGCTCTTATCCCATCCTCCGGCTCCTTTCCTTGCTCCTCCTCCTTCCTCTCCTCCTCCTCCTCCTCCTCCTCCTCCTGCCCCGGACCCCCCCCCAAAAAAACGCCCGGCGGATGTTTGAGGACAGGGGCCAGCAGCATGCACCGAGGAAGCCTGCGGGAGGCGCTCACCATCACAGCATCGCCTTCCTCTGCCATGCTCTGTCTCGTCCGCCTGCTCCTGCCCTTCCCCCTCCCGTGCGCAGGGAGGCCCAGGCCTGCCGTGTGCAGCTTGCCCTCCAAAACAGGAGGTCTCGCGCGTAAGACGTTGCACCGCTGCCCTTCCCGGAAGCACACGGGAGTGGCGACAGCGCGCAAGTGCCACCCCCTCCACAGAGCCGCGAGATCTCGTGCGGCAAATGTCTCCCCGCTGCGCCTGCAGGAACCCGCGAAACGGCCGACAGTTGCGCAGGCGCCGCCCTCCCCCCCCGAGCCGCGACGTCTCGCGAATAAGACGTCGCACCGCTGGACTTCCCAGGAGCCCTCGAAAGCGCCGACAGATGCGCAAATGGCAACACCCCACGCTGCCGCGAGGTCCCGGGTGGGTCCGCGTCGGATACCGCTCAGCTGGGCTCCCCGAAGCTGGCGGAAAGAGGCAACAGTCGCGGAAAGCTGGCAAGCCCTCGGGGCCGAGGCAGGCATAAGAAAGAGGGCGGGAGTGGGAAACAGAGAAGGGGAACGCCCAGACAAGAGGAGTGTTGTCGTCGTTGCGGCGCAGCGCGAAACAAACAGTGCGCTTGGACGCCAGGAAGGGTCCACGAACCCATCTTAGGCAGATTTGCGCCGAGGCTTCCCTAAACGCGACAGGAGGCTCCAAGAGGCACCCGATAGGCCCACAAGATGCCCCGAAGGCGCCCAAAACGCTCCGCAGCACGCCCAAGAGACCTTCACCTTCAAAAAGCCCCGAAAGGCACCTAAACCGCCTCACATCTACCCACCCAATTCCTCGACAACCCTCCGAAAAGACCCACAACACAAGCATGACGGCGGGATGGGCCACTCAATCCGCCGCCCACTGTGGTCTGGCGGGGCGCACCGCGCGCCAACTTTCTGCACTTCTTGATCCCATTCGCAATATCCCAACGGAGAGCCCCAAGAGACACAAATCATTGATGTTTCAATGGTTTTTGAAGGATTTTCGCGTTCTCGCCATTTCGGCTTACCGGCGCTCCAAGACGGCCCAAGAGGCCCCCAAGCTCGCCCCAGGACGGCCCAACAAGCGCCCAAGAGGGCTCCAAGACAGCGCAAGAGGGTCCCAAGACGGCCCAAGAGGCCCCCGGGACGGCCCAAGCGGGGCCCCAGGACGGCCCCAATGGGGCGCCCGGAAGGGGAACCCGAATGAACATTTCGAGCTTTCGGTCCCAAGAGGCCCCCAGGAGGCTCTAAGAGGCCCCCAGGAGGCCCCCAGGAGGCCCCAAGAGAACCCCAAGAGGCCCCAAGAGGGCCCCAAAGAGGCCCCTGAACTTTCCCGCAGAGGCCCCCGAGAGTCCCCTCGACAGACCCCGGGAAGCATCCAGGAGGACTCCGACCCCAAACCCGAGCACGGTGGCGGGATGGGCCGACGGCCACTTGACAGCTGGCATACTTTTTTGGGTTGCGACCGCGCAGCAGAGGGCATCGGGGATCCTCTGACCCGGGTCAATCCAGACCCGGGTCAGCAGGAAACCAAAAACTGCAACGCAGGAAACATTATCCCGGCAAAGCAACCTAACAGCGATGTGTAGGAGCATATCTGGAAGCATTCCCCTTAAGATTCAAATGAGAATCTAGTTGTAGAATTGTGCTGTTCTCGCAGTCGTAGTCGCATTCGCGATGACAGTCGCAGTGGCAACGGCAGTCACAGACACAGCCTCAGCCTCAGCCTGCCTCAGCCTCAGCCTGCCTCAGCCTCAGCCTGCCTCAGCCTCAGCCTCAGCCTGCTTCAGCCTCAGCCTCAGTCTGCCTTCAGCCTCGGCCTCAGCCTCAGCCTGCCTCAGCCTCAGCCTGCTTCAGCCTCAGCCTCAGTCTGCCTTCAGCCTCGGCCTCAGCCTCAGCCTGCCTCAGCCTCAGCCTGCCTCAGCCTCAGCATCAGCCTGCCTCAGCATTCAATATGTGGCCCGGGAATGGAGTTCTGGGAACTCGAAGAACACGAAGTGGCCTATAGTTGGCCCTGGGCATTCAAAATCATGCACAGGAATGGAGTTCTGGGAACTCGAAGACCACGAAGTGGCCTACAGTTGGCTCCGGGCATGCAAAATCTGGCCCGGGAATGGAGTTCTGGGAACACGAAGACCACGAAGTGGCCTACAGTTGGCTCCGGGCATTCAAAATCATGCCCAGGAATGGAGTTCTGGGAACTCGAAGACCACGAAGTGGCCTACAGTTGGCTCCGGGCATTCAAAATCATGCCCAGGAATGGAGTTCTGGGAACTCGAACACCACGAAGTGGCCTACAGTTGGCTCCGGGCATTGAAAATGTGGCCCGGGAATGGCGTTCTGGGAGGTCAAGGAGCACGAAGTGTGTGACTGTTGCATCCGGTTATTCAGAATGTGGCCTGGGAATGGAGTTCTGAGAGGTCGACGAGCACGAAGTGTGTGACTGTTGGTGAAAAACGAGCCCGGCACAGGCCCGGCACCCTGCCGGCCGGCAACTCCCAACGCCTGCCCGGACCCCCCTGTGGAGTGATCTGTGAGCTCTTTTGAGTCAACTAGAAACCTATCAGTCTACGCTGTTAGGTAAAAAACTGCAACGCAGGTCCTCGCAAACCCGGGTCAGCCAATACGCGCGGCCGCCTCGCGGCCACGAGCGGCTCCCTAACCCGGGTCAGCCAGAGGGGGTCTTCGCAGGATCCTGCAGGATCTGGCGCCCTGGCTGACCCCCGTCTGGATTGACCCCCGTCTCAAGGCTCCCGAGGGCAGGCGGCGAGAGGGGGTCCGGGGCACGGGCCAGCCTAATTAGCTAGTAAGCGACACGCTAGCCGGCCGGGCCAGCACTCAGAAGCGGCGGCTGAGGTGCAGCAGCGGCAGGTGGAACTGGATGGCTGGTCTGCAACGCCCAGGGAAGCTGATGCATCTTGCATTCCTGAGGCAGGGGTGCCAGAGGTAGAATTAGGAACTGCACGCCAGATAGCTGGCATACGCGTCGCGTCACGACTTTCGATGCTGCGCGCCACATCGGCAAACTTCCAGGGGGCGGCAGGTGATGCGCCCCGGGCGTCCTCGATCACTGTCCATCCCTCCTCCTCCTCCTCCTCCTTCTCCTCCTCCTCCTCCTCCATATCATCTTCCCTCCCTCCTGCGTCTCTTCCTCCTCCTGCCGTCGGCCGTCCTTCCTCCTCCTCCTCCTCCTCCTCCTCCTCCTCCTCCTCATCCTCCTCCTCCTCCTCCTCCTCCTCCGCCCTCCTCGTCCTCCTCGCCCTCGTCCTCGTCCTCGTCCTCGTCCTCCACCTCCTCCTCCTCCTCCTCCTCCCTCGCCTAACTATGGTAGTGATGATGGAAACTCGGCCAATCACGATCCTCCGACCTCATGTACAATTGGACTTGATTTGGCGGGACGCGCGAGAGGACACAGGACCCTTCCGAGGGCCACAACGCGCTAGGAATGCAGGACCCTGGATTTGGCGGGGTCGACCTACTAATCTGGGCCGACTGCGTTGGCGCGTCACGCATCGTCCCGCACCGCGGGCCGCGTCACGCACAGCAAGACACTCGCGCGTCGCGCATCGCGGGGTGCGATGCGCAGAAATCGGGTGACCCAAGACCCGTCTCGCTGGGGAGAGGCCTCCCAGATGCTCTCTAGAGGCCCCCTCGACTGCCCCCTAGATACCTCCGAGAGCGCTCCGAAGAGACCCCAAATAGAATCCCTGAGGACTCTGACCCATGTCACCGTCGTCACCGTCGTCGTCACCGTCGTCGTCGTCGTCGTCGTCGTTGTCGCCGTCGTCGTCGTCGTCGTCGTCGTCGTCGTCGTCGTCGTCGTCGTCGTCGTCGTCCTCCCGTCGGCGGCACCAGCCGTAAGGCCTTCGCAATCGGGTGGCCCAGGACCCGTCGTCTCGCCAGGGCTCTCCCTGGCTCTTTCGGCGGTGGACAAGCCTCCCTTTAGCAAACCTCCCCTTGGTGAAAACGGCCTGGGACCGAAACCGACGGACCTGGACCCGCAAAAACGACGGCCGCGACGCCTCCCCGCGAACCGAGAATGGCCAATTCCTTAATCGACGTGTCAGGGTAGGAGGTCTGTCCACGCCCGATACCTCCAGGAGGGGGAGGAGGGGGGGGAGGGCGAGGACGGGGGGGAGGGGCGCGCCCACGACCGTGAAGGGCACGACCGCATTCACATGCAAAAAAAAGGTAAGAAGGAAACGACGGCACAGGGGGAAGAGGGGGTCCTCGACCTTCTCCTCCTCCTCCTCCTCCTCCTCCTCCTCCTCCTCCTCCTCCTCCTCCTCCTCCTCGACCCCCGCGAACCGAAAACGGCCAATTCCTTAATCGACGTGTCGGGGTAGGAGGTCTGTCCACCCCCGGCTCCTCGGCCCGTGCCGTCGCTGGCCGGGGAGAGAGGCCGGTCCTGCGGCCGAGCGCCTCCCTCTGGTGGGAGGCCTAGATCGGCCACGCGCAAGAGTGACCTCTGGGTAAGAGTGACCTGTGGTGCGCGGCTTTTGGGGGGCCGCGGGGGGACCAAACACAAGACGCTACCACCGCATCGCGTTCGGCGATCGGGGGACCCCATTCGGCCCGCACCAGAGGTCACTCCGGCGAAAGGTCACTCTTACGTCTAGTCGACTAGAGTGCAGTTCAGGGCCACCCAGTCCAGGACACTGCAAGCCAGGATTTCGAACTGCTCCTCCTCGAGGGAACCCATTGATTCATCGTGCGGGAGCTTGGCGTCTTCGTCGGCCTCTAGAAGCCCTCGCCGGGCCCCCGGGACTGGCAGAACACGGTGCAGGATGAAAAGCCGGTCCGCAAGAGTGGGTCGAGAACTGCGGGTATCCCGCACTGAAAAGGATCAAGACATCGGATCTCTGGGAGCGGCAGTAGGGGAGGGAGAGGAGCCCAAACATGCTCGCGCAGTAAAGAACAAACATACTGTCCTGTCAAAAATTAGGGGTTGGGGGTGGGGAACCGCCTGCGAATTATCGCCCTCCAGGGGGGAAGCGGTCTGACTCGGCATTGCAGGAGTCTGCGCCCCGTCTTGACGAAAGACTCTCACCCCGAGAGCCCAAGGTGGCACTCGGTTGAAGACGACAAAGCGGAAATCAAGGTAATCGGGCAGTCGGCCTGGAGAGGATGAAAGAAAGATACAGCCATCAGAAAAGCAGTGCAGCTGGCCCGTCTCACCGTCTGGCGAGTTTCGGAAACCCTGAGCCCAAAAATATCGTCATCCCTTAGGGGGCGCATTTTCGCTTCCGCCGCCTTCCGCCGCCCCTCTCCGCCGGGGCTCCGCCCGCGGAGGCGGCCGCGCTCCGCCCACACGCCGACCTCCTGCCGCCTTCCGCCGAGGAGGAGCTGACAAACGCATCTCGATCCTCGAGGGCAAGGCCTTGGTCTGGAACGCCTCCTCCGGAGAGGCACTGCCAGTGGAGGAGTGATGGGCCTGTTTTCCAACACCGCTACCGTAGGTAGGAGAGGGAGGAGGGGGAGGGGGAATGCGGAGGAGGAAACGGAGGAGGAGGAGGAGGAAGAAGAGGAGAGGGAGGAGGAGGAGGAGGAGGAGGAGGAGGAGAAGGAGAAGAAGAAACAGGAGGAGGAGGAGGAGGAGGAGGACCTCCCCATCCTCCTCTCTCCGCCGTCCTATCCATGGTAGTGGTGGTGGAGATTGGCCCATCCAGCAGGGAGGTGCTCGCGTCGGAACACAAACATCACGACGGGAGGCCGTTGGCCTTCTTGGGCCTGCGTGGGCCCTCGCCGGGCACCCGGGGGCGTCGAACAGGACTGGCTCGAAAAATGCTGCACCGAGATTGGGTATGGGGCTCTCGTCGTGATCTTTCACGATGTTACATTGTTTCGCAACGTCAGATCTCGGCGGGGAGGGAGCACGGAGGGAACAGGGAGGGGAGGAAGGAGGGGAGGGAGGGAGGGAGGGGGGGAAGGATGGGAATGAGGTAGGAGGAGGCAGGAGGATGAGGAGGGAGGACGGAGGAAAGATCGATAGAGGAAACGGAGGGGGATAAGGGAAGAGGAGGGAGGATGGAGGATGACGGAGGAGAGAACAGGGATACGAGGCAGGAAACACGGCAGAAGGAGAAGGACCACAGGGAGGAGGTAGGGACCAGAGTGCGCCCAGGACGCACCAACGATGCTGCAATACACATCATCAGTCCATCCAGCATGCATTTTGTTTCCGTACGGGACGTGCCCTCCAGAGAACCGAAAATGCCCAACGGGTCTGCACTTCAGGCGGGGCCCCCGCTGCAAAAGCGAGCCGCCCTCCAGCAATCCAGCTGCAAGCAGCTCCCAGAGATAGGATGCCACACATCCCCACGCTCCCAAGAGGCCCCAGGGAGCCTCTACGAGTCCGCCATCTTCCTGTGGCCTTCCTCCGGATCCCCCTTCACGGTCGGCGGAACCGGCCATGAGGCCTCTACAATAGGATAACAGACATCTGACAAAATGTCCGGCGAGAGCCGGGCGTTGAGCGACACCAGGTCGTCCCAGGGGGTAATATTCTCAGGAGGTGCACTCTGGCTCGTAAGCCTGTTGCAAAGACATCGCATGGCCAAAAGAAGGCCCAACATCGCTCCCCAATGCCTCCAGGACGTCTCCGGATGTCCCGCAGCCAGCGAACGCAGTATGGCTTTCATATGTCAACAACACGGCCGAATGAGGACCCGAGACTGACCAACATGGCCTCAACCTGGCACAAGAGGCCCCCGATGCGGCCCAAGAACCACGAAGGCCCGAAGAGGCCAACAACAGCGATCGCCCTACAAATTTTGAATGCTTTCGCTTTCACACCTTTTCGGGCGTCCGACTGTCCAAGACGGCCCCAGGGGCCTCCAAAATAGCTCCAAGATGGCCCAGAACCCCTGAAGCGGGCCACGAGTGGCCCACGCGACAAGTACCAGCAGTCCTGTGGACGGACGCTCGGGTCGCCCCGTCTCGCCTCCCTCTCCCCCCCCTGCCCCGGCCCGCGATCCACGCCACCATCCTTTTCGGAGCCCCCGAGGGTGCCCGGACCTGGCAGCCTCGGGCGCGAAGGCCGGCCGAGGGGGGGGGCGGAGCGGGCGCCGTGTCCTTCGCCCTCTGCTCCCTCTTCGCGGGTGGCGATCCCTCCTCGCGAGGGAGGGGCGTCAAGAGGGTGAGAGGGGGAGGTGAGCGACCGACCACAGATCGGGTGCGAATTGGTGGGGGGCGAGCGAAGCAGCAGGCTGAGGACGCGATGGCGGGGGCAGGGGGTAAGGAAGAGCGAGAGCTCTCGGGCCAAGTGCCCAGCAAGATGGCCGAAGTTGGCTCGAAGCTGGCCCAAGATGGCAAGCGACGCCTCCAAGAGGGCCTCAAGGAAGGCCAGGAAAAAAACACGAAACACTGATTTTCCATTTGCTTTGAAGGATGTTGTCATTTGCTTCTCTGGGCCGAGACGGTCCAATAGCGCCCAAAGATCGCCCAAAGATCGCCCAAGAGGCCTCCAAGATGGCTCCAGAACGGCCCGGGAGACCCCGAAGACGGCCCCAAGAGGCCCCCAAGACGGCCCAGGAGGCTTTCAAGACGCCCAAGATGGCCTCCAAGACGGCCCTGGAGCATTCCAAGAGGGCCCCAAGTCGGCCCAGAAGGGCTCCCCAAACGGCTTCCGACGGCGTCGGACGGGCCAGGGGCCCCCCCCAAAACGGCTGAAGATGGCCCTAAGATGGCCCAGGACGGCCCAAGAGGCTCCCAAGAGGGCCTCCAGGAAGGGTCGAAAAAGGCTTAAAATCATTGATTACACATGCGTTTGCGTTGAAAGATTGTGTTTTTCAGTCTTCCGACGGCCCGAGACGGCCCAAGCGCCCCCCGAGATCGCCCAAGGCCCCCAAGACGGCCTAAGAGGCCCCCAAGACGGCTCAAGAGGCCTCCACGCTCAAGATGGCCTCCAACGGCCCAAGAGCCCTCCAGTGCGTCCCCCAAGAAGGCCCGAAAGGGTCAAAATGGCCTCCACACGGCCAAGACCTTCAAGATGCCCACGTGTTCCCCGAAGGCTTTCCAAACCGACTCCGGGAACACATGGTCCGATTGCTTGGCAAGTCTGGCCTCGACGTCCGGCCACATAGGCGCTTCGGAAAAGGCGGGGGGCGGCGGTGATTCGCCGCGGGCGTCTTCCGTTCATCCGTCTTGTGATTCGCCGTTAGCGGCTTGAGTCCTCGGAAATCCAGCGAGGCGGCACTTCAGGTTTCACTCTTGGCCCTCCGCCCGAAGAAAATTCGAGGGTGGTGAAGAGCAGCAGGTTGCCCGCGCGGAGGTGCTTATGCTCGGCGTCGGCGCGCCGAGGAACCCCCCATATACTGTTACGCACGAAGAGGGGGGGGGCCTGGATTCCATCCGGCGGCGCCCCATGCTTTTTGCGGGTGCCCCCCTTCCCCTGGCCCAGGCCCCGCGGTGCCGAATGTGGGTGGACCATTATTTTATCGCGGCCGCTCTGCTTAGATCTCCCAGGAATGGCGCGTGGCAGTATCCAGCAAAAGTACAGTGATCGCAACATCCGGAGTGGCGCGCATAGCAGACAGAAGCCATTGAACACCCCCGTCGCGGCGACGGCCGCAGATCTGAAAACCTCCTGGCGTCGGGTGCGATGTGACCGAGCCTCCGTCGAGATGCCATCGTGATCGCTGGGCCGGAATAGTTTCTGTCATCATACTGAGCCTGAGGAAGTGGATCCCGTCGCGGCGCCTCGTGGGAGTCCTGCCAGGCCCGCTGAAAGGTAGGAAGTGCCTCTGGCGGGAGCTGAGCTCGCAGTGGGCCTCGCGACGTGCCTGTCGGGCCTCGTCCTCGGAGATGCGCGAGGAGCCCACGCCGCCTCCCACACGGGCCCACGAGTGCCCTGCGCGGCGGGCCGATTGGTCGCGCTCAAGATCTGGGCCCACAGATCGAGCATTGGCGAGGGCTGGGAGATGTGAGTCCGCGACCTCGACATGGCGCGGCAGAGAGGTAAATAATCGGTATGGCATGAGAGATTTCCATTGCAGCGGTTCAACAGGACCAGGAAGGCAAAGAACTCCGCCCTCGGACGGGACTGCTCGGGAGTGGGGAGGCTGCCGCAACAAACTGCGCTGAGACGAGGTTGGCCTTCGTGGGGATCCTCGAAACGCACCGCTGACCATCCACATCTCCTCACACGACTATCCTGAACACGTTCACCTCCAGAGCCATGAAGCGCCCAGACTCCGCCTCCGATCACCTGTTGAGGCCCGAAGGTGGCGCCAGGACCACACTTGAACGCAAGGGGGAGGAACAACTCCCGCCGTACAAGCTAGAGAAGGTAGCCCACGGGGCCAGAACGCAGAGTCGGGGGCGGCGGCATCAGCTCGAGGTGTAATATGTGCAGTAGTCAACACACTGAATTATCCAGATGTGCATTACACGGGTAAGCCCAACACCAATGTTTCATATCCTCCGTATGGTCGGCACATCTAGGGCACTTCCCATTCGATGCATATCCTGAGTCCCGGAGGCCCAACAACAATGTTCACGAGCATGGCGGCCCGCTGGGAATCACCGTCCTTCAACAAGCTGCAATGCAGATGGCCAAAGCAGTACGCAAAGTCGGCGCCGTGCTCAAGACATTGAGTACACAAATGAACAGCAGCTTTCGCCCACGCCTGCGCCGAACAAGTCCGCCGAACACAACGAACGAGATGATACCGAACATCAGGATTGGATATTCGAAGCAGCGGTTGCCCAGGGACCTCCCGCACATCAGCAGCTCGAGGGATCCATTCCAAGTCTAGAAGGGAGACGTAGACAGCCACACTCGGGCCACGAACGAGTTTCCACCGCTCGGCAGCGGACTTCTGGGCGAAAGCACACACGTGGCGAGAACACGCTCGACGCACACCTGTCTGGATGACTGGTGAGATTGCATTCCAGACCTTCCCAAGCGTAGTGAGCTGATCTACCCTGAGTCGACAAATCGGGTCATCCTTGTAGTCATCCAACACGTGCAGGACACACGTCCTGCACGCGCCAGGGCTTTCAAACAATGAGCAAGTGGCTGCTTGAGCGCGAATCTGCTCAAGCTCATCGTACGGCAGGCCCAAGACACCATGGCTTCACGAGCCCACCGAGAAGATACATGGTTGGAAGACATTCCGAGATCTCCCGCAGAAGCTGGCCAGATACTTCGAGTTCCTGGATCTCCGACATGCAATCACCCGTCGAACGTTGAGCTTCCAAGTCAAGCGCCTCTTACACATGGTAGTCACATAACCTAGATCCTTGACTGAGGAAGGGAAGGGGAGAGACAGGCCGAGATTCTGGAACAACGGCAGCAGTCGCTCAAACTCTTTCCTGGGCGCCATGGCAACTGACTTAGCGGAGATAAGCAGCCGAGCTCTTCAACGCCTTCGCGTAAAGGCGGCAAAAACTGGCGGAAAATACTTGGCCGCAAACGTTGGAGCACCATGGAAGTAGTGGGTAATGTCATCAGCATACGACCGTGTCGGTACACGCACGGACGGGGTATCCCCAATACCACGAGGGACCCTGTTACGACCGCGTTCAAGTACATCATGCAGGTAACATTTGACCCAGAGCATACTCTGCGCACAACCTGTCAGGATAGACTCCCCCGCCTTGAGGACCCCTGAAAGCATCCGAGGCCTCCAGAGCCCGCGAAGCGGTGTGGACGAGGAGCCCCAGGTACAGGAGGTGAGCTGGGTTCTGATGCTTGATGGCGAGGTACATCAGCTTGCAGGGAGAGATAGAATCGAAAACTCCTCCATATCCCAATGGGCCGAGACGGCCGACATCCCAGAGGAGAGAGCAACCTCATGGCACACTTGTCTGAACAGCGTGG